>OY754971.1:18312992-18412992 GCA_963576475.1 Molanna angustata | reverse complement strand
ATATTTAAAAATATAACTATAATATTATTTAAATTGCGCGGTTTTTTTTAAAACTATTTCAACTTCGGGTGTTGATTACTTCATATTGTTACAATATTGCAAAAATATCGGATGGACGGCGTCGATAAACTGCATTTATTTAAATTGTATCTTCGTTAAATATATTTAGTCGGGAATGAAAGACTTGTGCTTTAAATAAATCCCTGATATTGCATCACTTTCCTTTGAATAATTGGATTAAAAAAATATGTTGTTGTTATTTGTACGTGAAACGACACATCTTTATAATATTATGATGTAAGTTAGGTACACAAATCACGCAACACGAGGTATGCCCGGTGTGTTGAACGGGCAGAAGTAAACTAACATTACCTGATAAATATGACAGACATCGTTACATAAGCGAAATATAAGTATAGTTTGACATTTGATACAAAGGATGAGCAAGGATGCCGAAAATATACTTATATAAATACTTATTATCTTACGGTAATTAATTTATCCCTGCAAATCTTTTTACTCTCCACACTATGAAATAGTGCAATGGAGAGTCATGATTTCACAATTTTTAAGCGTATTTTTTTACATCAATTTCTCAACGGGCATCATGTAGAGAGTGCACACTGTCAGTTTCGTCGTGATGTGTTTGTATGTATAGCGTACGGCGTATGGCGTACGGTACGGCGTACGGATTATTCTTTTTGTGTCCTCTCTACAGCCCAAACTATATGTAAGTCCGATCGACTTCATATTAACATCATATGTGTAAAGTGCATAGACCTAGAGCTGATTAGTTTTCCATAGATATCCGTTAATTTCTTCTCTATGATTTCATCTGTCAAAATTTTCAAATGCTCTCACGGTCTGGAAAATCGAGGTATTTTTATACTGTTTGAAATTTTGATACAACATACACACTCATCAAAAATGCATTCAAGGATTGTCAAAATAAAAGAAAAAAAATCTGTGATTTGCCATATCAATGTGAAATAAATTTCATATTTGCATGAAAAATGTATGTAGGTAACAGAAGTAAAATTGCTTCTGTAAGGGAAAATTGAGTGATCAACTTCATATTGATATTGTATGTGTCTCTATAGACAAGTGTATTTTTTACTCTCCACTTCTATCTTCCTCAAGGGGTAAGCAGTGAGAACCGAACACCGCATTCTATTGTAGTTCATATGAATCACATGTGCCGTTTAGTGATACAAGATTAAGGCTGCCTGTCCATTGATGCGGAGCGGAGAAACGGAGAAATATTAACCAATAGGATTGCATAAAATCGCGGAGCGGAGATTTCATGCAATCCTATTGGTTAATATTTCTCCGTTTCTCCGCTCCGCCGCCTCGCTCCGCATCAATGGACAGGCAGCCTAACTACTCCAAGGGCGCTGTAGCTTATTTGTTGGCTCTACGAAACAAGGTCTTAAGTCTACCGATGGTGTCAATGCTCTGAGCTCCACGTATGTCAAGAGGCAATTTATTTCATTGTATAGGCCCGTTCACACTAAAACCGCGATCACAGTAAGCCGCCTTATTGACTTTGTCCAATTCTTTTAAAGAATTGGTAGGTACTCTGTTATCCAAATGATCTCAGTGTAAGTTGTCTTCCTGATGGAACATTCGTTTGGCACAGTTCATGAATGTAATGTGGAGCCAAGTCGTTCAGAGCCTTAAACACCATCAGGCATACCTTATAGTCCACTCGTTCTGGACATCTCAACCAGTGCAGTTCATTAAAAAGAGGTGTTATGTGACATCTTTTGTCGGCTCCATATAGAGAATTGAGAATTTAAAAAAAACGTAACCATATTAAAATATTTATTTATTTATTCGAACAATTTCTTATGTTAACTTGTTTATTGTACATTGTACACAAATTCAAAAATATCTGAAAATACCATAATACAATATGATTAAATGTTATATATTATATTTTACTAATGTTTCGGTATATTTCTTTGCAGTTTCAATCTTGGGGATTGGTTGTCAGCAAAGCGATGCATCTCTTCCTCTACTCCGCTTAGTCTTCAGCGACTCTTCAACTCTGTGTAGAAGGTACACTTCGTGTCGTAGCACAACTGTGCTAGATAGGGCGTCCCCGCCGGGGATGTCCTCAGCCAGTTATTCCCTCAACCATTCCCTCCAAGATGTTTTTTGGAGATCCTCGTGTCGCAACACATCAGTCTACTTTACACAGACGCTGTTTTCAACGGGTTTTAGGTTTTCGGCGGGATTTTCAACGCGATGGGCAAAAAAATAGAACGTGTTTTATTTTCAACGCGATTTTCATGGATAGCCTAGTCTTCACACCATTTTTTTAAACATAACCTACAAAAGTTTGGTAAAAATACTAATTTAGTTATTTTTTTAATGTGTTAGTTACTTTTTTAAATATATAATGCAACTGGCTTACGCCAGTCGCAATTATAACTACAAACAAACCTAACCAACCTATTTTTACCAAACTTTTGCTGGTTAGATTTAAAAAAAATGGTGTGAAGACTAGGCTATCCGATTTTTATCCTTCTTGGTAAAACAGAAATCTGTACAATTATTCGCTGTCGTCGTAACCGACGAGTCAACATGGCTGCCGTTTGCGTTGACTTTTACGTGTGACGTTCGCTCGCGATGTATTTTGTTTATTTGAAACTTTCGATATACATTTATTTACTAGTTAAACCCGGCAGACGTTGTCCTGCCTGTTTAAAAATGTTTACCTCCAAATATATAAAAATAGTTGTTCGATATGTTTCCATTTTATTGCTTAACATTCTTATCTAGATTCGCTAATTATAATTCCGTATTTTTTTCCCTTCCATCCCTACAGTCCCTTCCGTCCCTATTCATTCATTCATTTAAATTTTATTTAATTATTCAAACAAATATAGGTACTTGAGCCTTTAGCATTATTCCGGTTTTATATAATATACCATTTTTTGTATGGGTATATAGGATTTTTGCTGAACAAACCCACTAAGTTTAAATTCAATACCAACTTTTTTTTCAATTTTTTTTTGTTAGAAATCGAATAAATAAATTATAATGCATAAACCTTCTCCTGAATGAGCTGAACAAATTCCCAAAGTTTCATCGCAATCGGATGGTTGGTTTGGGAGTTCATCGGACACATACAAATATACGTAAATCCATTATTATATAAGTACATAGAATAAACATTTATTATATAATTTTTCGATATACATTTATTTATTTTTTACTAAACATTTGCACATATAATTGTGTAAACTGTAAAGTACTGTAAAGCGATGCTCGGAGTAACCTCTATTTTGGATGCTGTTTTAAGCGTTGCGTGTAAAGCGATGTTTGGAGTAACCTGTATTTTGGATACTATTTTAAGCGTTGGAAACCGGGCCGCGTTGAAAATAATGTCCGTGTAAAGTGCACTTTATTTCGGTATCATGGTAAGGAAATGAAGATGGCTGTATTTATTTTCAGTAAGACGTTTCGTTTTCAGTAAGATGAACAATCAAAGAAACACTATAAAATTAAAAGATATGAGAATAAATAAAATAAAATAATTGATTTATTGACAGGTATAATGACGGAATTTTTTTTTTATTTATTTATCACTAGCTTTTATGTCCCGCCGTTGGCCAAGAATGTAAAATTGTGAAAGAAAAAGCAATCATTTTTATGATATTGTCACCCAATTATTTTGCAATATCAGACTATGAAAAGTGGTTTGAAATTTGATTGAGTTTAAGTATTGTAAAATGTTCAAGTGATGGCCACAACCCATTCTTTTTTATATATTGCTATAAAGTGTGAATGAAGTATAATATTTATACAATTTCTGCTCGCATGGACTATGCGTAATGGTTTTAAATATGACTGTTTATCAACGTTCTAAAGAGATTGGTTTGGCCACAACCCCCATTTTTAAATATTATCATCGAAAACAAATTGTAATGTGTACCTATTGAAAATTTAGTAATTTTGGATGTTGGGATGTGGTTAAAATTTGATTAAACAAACGTAGGTACTGAAAAGATCTAGTATTGGTCACATCCCATTCGTTTTTATATTTTTTCATCAAGTGTGCATTATATTTTTGCTCAATTTGACTGAAAGTCTTCATTAACGAAGAAGAAGAAGACTTTAACTATAGTAAATAGTTTTTAATTTGAATATAAATGTTGTGAAGAGTTCAGTAATGGCCACAACCCCCATTCTTTAAATATTAGGTGTTGACAATTATTCAAAATAGGATGATATAAATGGTTTAAATTTAATTAAACAAAAGTATTGAAAAGATTCAAGTGCAGGTTATATCGTCACATCCAATATCCCATTCATTTCATATGTATTTTCATCAAGTGTGCATATCGTTAATAATATTTCTGCACAATAGACTATTAGACTTAAAACTAACCCAAAAGACTAAATAAAAAAGAGAAAAATAAGTATAAGACTATAAGAAATAGTTTGTATAAAAAACTATTCCAATGGTCTACATAAAATAAGTAAAAATACATATACCTAATAGAAGAATTAGACTATTGGAAATAGATTGTATAAAAGCTCACCCAAAGGTCTACAAAAAAGAAGAAGAAGAATATTTAGACTATTGGAAATAGTTTGTATAAATACTGACCAAAAGGTCTACATAAAAGAAACTGAATAAGACTATTGGAAATAGTTTGTATTAAAACTCTCCCAAAAGTCTACGTACTTAAATGAAGAAGAATAATAATTAGACTAAAGGAAATAATTTTTATAAAAAAATGACCCAAATGTATACATAAAAGAAGAAGAAGATGAATTAGACAATAGGAAATAGTTTGTATAAAAACTGCCCTAAAGGTCTACATTTGAGAGGAGAGTGCTACGGAAAATACTGGGACCCGTGAATGATGGAGAAGCTTGGAGAATAAGGTATAATGATGAAATATACAGCATCTATAAGACTCCTAGGCTCTCTGTACATGCTAGACTGAGCAGGCTGAGATGGGCTGGGCATGTACAAAGAATGCCGTCATCACGGGCACCCAAGAGGATCCTTGAGGGACATCCGGGTGGAAGAAGAAAGGTCGGCAGACCCAGGCTGCGATGGGAGGATGAAGTGAAAAGGGATGCGGAACAATTACTGCAAGTGGCAGACTGGAGGACAGCAGCGGTAGACAGGAGGAGTTGGAGGCGACGATTGATGGAGGCCAAGGCTCGATATGGGCTGTAAAGCCATCGGAAGAAGAAGAAGGTCTACATAAAATTAAGAAGAAAAAGAATTAGACTCCAGGACCCGCCGCTTCAGGCCCTTCAGTACCTCCCGTCCCTTTAATCCCTCATTACGTCCCTTCCCATCAGGCCCTTCAGTACCTTCCGTCCCTTCAGGCAGTTTTATACCTCCCGTCCCTTCAGGCCCTTTAGTGCCTCCCTTCCCTTCATTACATCCCGTCCCATCAGTCGGTTAAGAAAAGTTTAAATCCAGAAACCATCCTGGAAGAACCGCGAAGAGATGAAAGAACCTTCTTTTCCCAGGATGCTCTACTTAATAGGTAAAATGACTAAATACACGAAGAAGAAGAAAAAAGTTTAAACCCAGATACCTGCGAAGAGATGGAAGGACAGTTGGACCTTCTTCTCCCAGGATTCTCCAACTTCATAGGTAAAATTACCAAAAATACACGATGAAGAAGAAGAAGAAGAAATAAGTTTAAATCCAGATACCTGCGAAGAGATGGAAGGAAAATTGGACATTCTTCTCCCAGGTTAGTCCACCTTCAAAGGTAAAATGACCAAATAGACGATGAAGAAGAAGAAGAAAAAAGTTTAAATCCAGAAACCTGCGAAGAGATGGAAGGAAAATTGGACCTTCATCTCCCAGGATAGTTCATCTTCATAGGTAAGATGACCAAGTACACGTTGAAGAAAAAGAAGAAAAAAGTTTATATGCAGAACCCGTCCTGGAAGACCTGTGAAGAGATGGAGGGACAGTCGGACCTTCTTTTCCCAGGATACTCCCCCTTCATAGGTAAAACGACCAAATACACGAAGAAGAAGAAGAATAAGAAAAAAGTTTAAATCCAAAAACCATCCTGGGCATACGCTCGACAATTCACCAAAGTTTCATTATAATCGGACAAACGGTTGATAAATAAATAAATAAAATAATTTTCCTATAGGAAATCAGTATAGGTATATTATTGTTGATTTGTAAGTAAATAGTATTAGGTAGGTACCTACCTACAACAACCTTCTAAATAAATTCGATTCCTAACAAATTTTATTTGAATATCACATTCTTTCTGTAGCCATGGAAACGATTCGAACACGTAAGTAATATCGAATGGTTCGGATACATTTTTTGAATATGTAGGTACCTACATTGGTTTGTTCGATGCCATAAAAATGAAAATTGTCAGAAAAATCAAATATTATTTACAAATTATGCAATTTTATTATGCCTATATCTTTACTAATAAATAACACATTTTTACAATATATGTCTTAAAACTTGCCGTAATGTCTTGTGTTTCATTTTATTATTTCATAATTACATTTATTTCACAGGTTTATTATTTTCAAGAACATATTCATTCGGTGGGAAAATGAAATATTGTATGAAAAGATATTAAAATGGCGGCGTTTATGTACAAAAGGCTTACTTTAAAAATAAGTTAAACATTATAATTATACCAAATATTCACCATGTTTTTCACTTAAACGCTAAGTTATACTTCAAAATATATTTTTTTTGTGTAAATACCTACTTCTAACTTTTAAACTAACAGATATTTGCGTGCAAAATGTACACTTTTTTGACAGATATGACTTGGAAAATTTTGTATGAAAAAAATAATTATTTAAATATTTTTAAAATTCAGCATTTTTATCGCATTCTTTTGAGCGTGACACTGCATCAGGTATACTGGTACATGTTCGCACTTAAATTAGATTTTTTGATGCTCTTGGTTTTTCAGAAGGCGTGAGACAAACACACACACACACACATACACTAACATTTTGATTGCTTTATTACTTTAGACTAGCTTTTATGTCCCGCCGTTGGCCAAGAATGTAAAATTGTGAAGGAAAAAGCAATCGTTTTTATAATATTGTCACCCAATTATTTTGCAAAAGACTATGAAAAGTGGTTTGAAATATGATTGAATTTGATTGTAAAATGTTCAAGTGATGGCCACAACCCATTATTTTTTATATATTGCTATAAAGTGTGAATGAAGTATAATATACAATTTCTTCACTATTCGAAATGGTTTTAAATATGACTGTTTATCAACATTGTAAAGAGATTGGTTTGGCCACAACCCCCATTTTTAAATATTATCATCGAAAACAAATTGTAATATGTACTTACCTATTGAATATTTAGTAATTTTGGATGTTGGGATGTGGTTAAAATTTGATTAAACAAATGTACTGAAAAGATCCAGTGTTGGTCACATCCCATTCGTTTTATATTTTTTCATCAAGTGTGCATTATATTTTTGCACAATTAGACTGATGAACTTAAAATTGACACAAAAGTCTACATTAACGAAGAAGAAGAAGACTTAAACTATGGTAAATAATTTGAATATAAACGTTGTGAAGAATTCAGTAATGGCCACAGCTCCCTTTCTTTAAATATTGTCAACGAAATCAAATATATTATGTAGGTGTTAAAAATTATTTAAAATAGGATGATATAAATGGTTTAAATTTGATTAAACAAAAGTATTGAAAAGATTCTAGTGCAGGTTACATCTTCACATCCCACATCCCATTCGTTTTTACATATGTATTTTCATCAAGTGTGCATATCGTTAATAATATTTCTGCACAATAGACTATTAGACTTAAAACGAACCCAAAAGTCTAAATAAAAAAGAGAAGAATAAGTATAAGACTATAAGAAATAGTTTGTTTAAAAAATCCCAATGGTCTACATAAAATAAGAAAAAATACATAAAATAGAAGAATTAGACTATTGGAAATAGATTGTATAAAAACTGAGCAAAAGGTCTTCATAAAAGAAGAAGAAGATTAATCTATAGGAAATAGTTTGTATTAAAACTGTCCTTAAAGGTCTACATAAAATTAAGAAGAAAAATAATTAGACTCCAGGAGCCGTCGCTTCAGACCCTTCAGTACCTCCCGTCCCATCAGGCCCTTCAGTACATCCCGTCCCTTCAATCCCTCATCACGTCCCTTCCAATCAGGCCCTTCAGTACCTCCCGTCCCTTCAGGCCCTTTAATACCTCCCGTCCCTTCAGGCCCTTTAGTGCCTCCCTTCCCTTCAATTACATCCCGTCCCTTCATTCGGGTAAGAAAAGTTTAAAACCAGAAACCATCCTGGAAGAACCGCGAAGAGATGTAAGCACCGTCTTCTTTTCCCAGGATACTCCACCTTTATAGGTAAAATGACCAAATACACGATGAAGAAGAAGAAGTAAAAAGTTTAAATCCAGAAACCGTCCTGGAAGACCTGCGAAGAGATGGAGGGACAGTCGGACCTTCTTTTCCCAGGATATTCCGCTTTCATTGGTAAAATGACCAAATACACGAAGAAGAAGAAGAATAAGAAAAAAGTTTAAATCCAGAAACCACCTCGGGCACACGCTCGACAATTCGCCAAAGTTTCATTGTAATCGGACATACGGTTTAGGAGCACATCGCTTGCATACATTCATACATTCATAAATAAATAAATAAATAAAATAATTTTCCGATAGGAAATCAGTATATTGTTGATTTGTAAGTAAATAATAATAGGTAGGTACCTACCTACAACAATGTTCTAAATAAATTCGATTCATAACAAATTTTATTTGAATATCAGAATCTTTCCGTTACCATAGTAACCATTCCAATACGTAAAAAATATCAAATGGTTTGAGACATTTTTTGAATATGTAGGTACCTACATACATTGGTTTGTTCGATGCCATAAAAATGAAAATTGTCAGAAAAATCAAATATTATTTACAAATTATGCAATTTAATTATGCCTATATCTTTACTAATAATAAACACATTTTTACAATATATGTCTTAAAACTTGCTGTAATGTCTTGTGTTTCATTTTATTATTTCATAATTACATTTAATTCAAAGGTTTATTATTTTCAAGAACATATTCATTCGGTAGGAAAATGAAATATTGTATGAAAAGATATTAAAATGGCGGCGTTCATGTACAAAACGCTTACATTAAAAATAAGTTAAACATTATAATTATACAAAATATTCACCATGTTTTTCACTCAAACGCTAAGTTATACTTGAAAATATATTTTTTTCGTGTAAATACGTACTTCTAACTTTTAAACTAACAGATATTTGCGTGCAAAATGTACACTTTTTTGACAGATACGACTTGGAAAATTTTGTATGAAAAAAATAATTATTGAAATATTTTTAAAATTCAGCATTTTTATCGCATTATTTTTAGCGTGACACTGCATCAGGTATACAGGTACACGTTCGCACATAAATTAGATTTTTAGATGCTCTTGGTTTTTCAGAAGGCGTGAGACAAACACACACACACACACACACATACACACACACAAACACTAACATTTTGATTGCTTTATTACTTTAGATTATTTAGATTATTTGAATGAACTTTACGGCTTTTATTTTGACCAGGGTGGTAAGTATGGTCAACCGGCGGAATCAAAACCATCCATGTTTACCCTTGTCATGGATATTATTATCTTGGTGAGTTCTATAAAATCTTAAGATGTTATAGAACTCCATTTGATAATACTTAATATTCATGATATGGGCAAACTTGGATGGTTTTGATTCCGCCAGTTGACCTGACTTGTCCTCCTGGGGGGGGCAAGTCTGGTCAAACAGTGAAATCAAAACCCATTTGATTACCCATATCATGGATATAATTATCATATGGAGTTCTATGACATCTAAAGATATTATAGAACTCCATATAATAATTTATTTATTTATTTATTATTAAAAATAACAAAGAAAAATACACAATACAACAATATATTATACAATTTTTAAAAAGATACATTATAATTTTGTTTTTTTTTTTATGACTCAACTTCAAAAAGAGTTTTCTCGTGCTTTGAAGTGAGTCAATTATATCCATGATATGGGTAATCGTTGTTTTGATTTCACCGGTTGGACCAGACTTGCCCCCCTGATTGATCTGTTTTATGTGAGCTATGTGTATGTGACGGATTGCTGGTTGTTATATTTTTTACGAAGTCTACTTTATTTATATGCAGATTCAAAATCGCACAAGAATGGGAAGAGTGGAGTATGAGAGCTAGGGAAGACACCAGTAGAAGATGATGATAATGATACATGAATAAAATTTATTTTATATTACTCTTTGGACAACTAATAGGTAGGTAGGTACTATGCCAAATATTAATTTAAAACGCACCCTATAACAAGTCGCCTCATTATTGAGACTTGCGATATTAATCGTCTCGCAGATCCTTACTGAAAACGCAATTAAAACCGGGACTTCATAGGGAATCGAACCCGGGAATTTTTGCTCAACAGTCAGATATCTAATCACGAAGGCCCACAATGAATTTACCTACAAAAAAATGTCAATAGATGGTATATCCTGTACATATAGGGATCGAAAAGGGAGAAGCCATAAATATGCATTCCATGTTGAAATAAGTGCTTAGCAGTTTTATTCACAAGTTGTGGACTTGTGGTAAACTAAATCGATCCAGGCAGAATTCTAATTAATTTAGTCCACTATATTATTATTTCAAATCATTATCGCTCTACCACCGACCCGTGGAAATTTATATATTAGACTGCCAGACAACGTACCTTACTATTATGGTAGATATGCCAGTATGAAAACATAAAAGATCTTTAAATTTTTAACTTACATTTTTGTTAAATAAAAAATGAATACGTACAAGCCTAATTGATAAATTTGGTGTGCATTATTATAAATTAACCTACATCTCGAGATGTGGCTATACAGAAGGTTGATGCGTATCTCATGGCTCAATAGAGTCTCCAATGAAAGAGTTTTAAATATTATGGAGAAAGAGAGAGAGAGAGAGAGAGTTGCTAAGCACTGGCAAGAGACGCAAGGCCAAATATTTTGGCGACATATTCTGCGGTGACAAAATGCCCTTCTATACAACTTATAGTGGAGGGAAAGATAGAGGGAAGACGGAGTATGGGGCGTAAAAGAATATCGTGGCTTATACATCTCAGACAGTGGTTCGGGATTCCGGATGCGGCGTCACTAATTAGGTTGGCGCAATATCGGAATGAGTTTGGTGTAATGGTCGCGAACTTAAGTTAGGAGCGGTATAAGAAAATTATTATGAATCAAAGATGAATAGTGGATTTCCAGCGCAATACTCATCAACAATCCATGTATGCCTTGCTTAATAAATTATCATAATATGTATTAAGCAAGGCATACATAAAAAGTTTATACTTACTTAATAATTTTATTGTGATTGTTATGAATTGCTCTGCTTATTTTGGTGCCCCCAATTAAACTATGACACATTTTGGTGCTAATTATTTCTGACTTAATTATTAGGTAGGTACTTATTTCAAAAATAAAATAAAATATGTATGTTGGGAAGTTGTTTTTATCTCGTGAAAATGGGTTCAAAAAGTTAGACATCCTAGTTACCTGTACCCACCTGTACCTAATCCGTGTTAACGATTACTACATCTTTCAGTAGATAATCCGCGCCTGGTCTGATTATACAACCAAACAATGGATTAGCATTATACTTGGGTAATGTACTGTTTTGTATAATGATGTTGTTCAACGTTCATATTAATATCTATCGTGTATAGATAGAATGGGAGAGGATAAGTTAGGAAGACCAAAAACTAAGGACTGTCAGAAGAGGATTAACATTGTTATTATAAGGAAAATTAGGTTTTTGTTTTTTACGTTTTTTGTGTTTTTACGTTTGTTCCATTTCATTGTCAAAGCAATCCGTTCATGAACAAACAGTTTTTCTTTTTAATAAAGTTGCAGTCAAACATCTTGAACTTCTATCCGAGAAGGGGGACGATTTGCACGTAAACCAACGAAGCAAAAATACACAAATTTGCGCTCTGCGCAACCGGAAGCTCGTTCAAGATGTTTGACGAAAATTATGCCACACCATGACACCGTCATAATTTTAAGATAGATACGTATAAATTATATTGCCAAAAACAAAACAGTCGGATATTTTATGTAACGTATTGTACCTTAGGTACTGTAAATGCGTTAGGACAAAATACTCTGAATTTAAGATATAACTTTTTTTAATCATTTTATTATAAAACGCATACACTTACAAGTTATTACGTAAACAATTCAGAGGGAAATACAAAAAAAACATTTTTTATCATTTTTTTTACTCATTTATCGGCTTATTCCACAGGTTTGCAGGTGTAACCAACAACAAGTGTGCGGGTATACATAACTTTATAAAAGGAAACACGACACATCCCACACACCAGTCTCGTCTCATCTGAAAAGGCAAAATTCAGAATGAGTGGTGAGCCTCATTACTGAACTATGTACCTATACCTCAATCAAACGTCAATTTGTTACAGATAATGTAAACTACATATTTTCTAGCGTATAAACGGCCGTATAAATATTGAAAATATATATATATATATATATATATATATATATATATATATATATATATATATATATATATATATATATATATATATATATATATATATATATATATATATATATATATATATATATATATATATATATATATATATATATATATATATATATATATATATATATATATATATATATATATATATATATATATATATATATATATATATATATATATATATATATATATATATATATATATATATATATATATATATATATATATAAAAGAAACAACAATAGGTAATATTTGCAGAGAAACAATGAGTACCTATTTGTACCTATAGTTTCCAAAAAATAACTTGACTTTTTTTACTATAACTAAATACATCATTACCACATTACAGCGTTTTGCATAAACGTTTAGGTACCTATAACCAGGGCCGGATAAATCATAGAACAATCAGGAACAACAAGTAAGGGCGGTTGTCTTAAAAAGGGCGCTTAAAATTCTAAAATGTTAATCATATAAATCAAACTTCTCAGGTTCTCTTTGCGTACCCGGATACAGACTCGGCATGATAGTGTGTATGTAAAAAATCCCGCTTAGTCATTTTAGATCCGATGTAATTTAACATAATTTAAAATTGTTCTACATTTAGGATTCCAAAAAAAATTGGGGGAGGGGGGGGGGGGGCGGATTCAAATATATCGCTATGGGCGCAAAAACACGTTTATCCGGCCCTGCCTATAACGCTGGATTTGTAGTTAAATGGATCCAATCTAATGAATCCACCATTGAACATTTTTATAATATCTTTTCTTCATTAATAAATAAAACGCTTCAATGCAAAAAATAATAATTTGATAAAGGAATAGGTAAATGCAGATAGCGATTGCAATAAAATAACTAATGAGACTTTGCAACACGACATTAGCATGATTAAATTAGTAATATCATTGAAATGTGAGTTATTTATTTTTCTTTTGTCGGTAAATTTCTAAGGATATGTGACAGTTCAATTGTTTATCAATTTTATTGTTTGTAGAAACAGCTGCATTGTAATTTGATTCATTTTTAAATTCATATTATATTTAATAAATTTATAATAGGTACATCCAAATGTCGATGCCAATAGTATTTATAGTTGAAGAGTAGGTACCTACGTACAAAACTTAATTCAAATTATTGAATATATTTAAAGGTTTTTTTTTACTATGCCAAACATGTACCTATGTGAGTATAGGATAGTGCGGAATTCAGTTATTTTTTCCTACTCCGAATAGATAAACGACTTGATGGTATGTACCTAGGCATTTATGGTGATTAAGTATCAAACTATGAGTCCCCGTAGATATTATGTAGGTATGTATTTTGCCATACAAATTGTATGAAACTATGTCGTCACTAAATTCAATTTTTATAAATTCTTCTCCGAATTCTGAGCGCATCTCTAGGTTGGTGCTTTTTGATTTCAAAGTTAGAAAACCATGAAAAAGTAAACTTGGCCATAGAAAATTCGCGGATACCGACTTGAAACTATAATGTCGATATGAAGATAAATAAATTATCTTAAGATAATACAAAAAATAATATCATTTGCAAATTTTATACCCGATAATTCAAAATAACATATTGTAAATGAGTAGGTAATATAACGAACATATTTTCACCGCTTCAAAAAAATACTATGACAGTACCTACGTAAATTGTAAATTATACGCAAATGTTGAGAATGTTGAAGAAATCCAATTATCAGGTTTCAAATATAAATAATTAATCATCCATATTAAATGATTTGGTTAGTTGGGGGCTCTTTTATTACATATCGACCATACTGATTCCTGAATTAAAAATATTATTTTGTCTTATGTATATCGCATCGTCCCAATACAATCCTGGACTAGTCATATGAGGGACAGAAATACCAAACCACTGAATTTGTTCAGCCATGGTGTCCTCTTACGCCCCGTACCCCGTCTTATTCCCTCTTCTACAATTTATTTATTCAATATTTTGATGGTAATTTTATTTCATTATTTTAAGCACAATGTGCTTAAAATAATGAAATATGTCATACAATATGTAAATACTCACGAACTAAATTGGACTAAATATATACACAGATATCCATTTGAGGAGGCAATATCATATCCAAGTAACTAACCTAAATAAAAAGTCTGGTTCCAAAAACTTAGTTTTTTCCACTTCACAACGGTTAGAACGTTTTCGGACTATACCTACTCGTAGTTACTAGTCTATCCTCAGTTACATCCAAAATATGGCTATGTGTGAGTCATGTGAGACTAAAATGTGTGAGTCACTACACTAATCTTTTGAAATGGTCAACCAGTTTTACCTACCTTGGCTCTATCCTAACAGAAGATCCAACTGAGAAAGAAGGATCATGGCTGCCAATAAAACTGTACAGGAAAACTAAAATTACCCTTTTCATGACCATAATCAGAACTGTATTAGAGTATGGCTGCGAGGAATTAACCTTAGCAGTGAGAATGACAGAGATGTTATATGAGGTTGCTTAGATTGAGATGGGTGGGCCCATGTAGGTACAAAGAATGCCGGAAATACAGGTCCTGCAGAAGAATTCTTTATGAGCATCCGGGTGGAAAAGGGAGGTTTGGCAGACCAAGGCTAAGATGGGAGGATGATTTGAAGAGACGCCGAAAAGCTTCTCCAAGTGTCCAACTGGTGACAGGGGACGTTGGAGGCGCTTGCTGAGGGAAGCCAAGGTTCGATTTGGGCTGTAGCGCCTTCGAAGAAGTATTTTGTACTAATGTTGTTCTTTTTTTTATTTATCAAAAAAAATAGCGATAGATAATTTTATAAATCACGTCCAGAATGATCTACTGAGATTCAATTATCAACATAATATGACATGCATTGTAGGTATAGGTACATATACCTTGTTATATTTATATCGGTACAATGACACATTGAATTAACAAGACTATTCAGGACTTCTTAAATTCAATTGAACATATCAGAGGTCACACAGGAGCATCACCGATGCGATTTACTGTCTCACGATTGTATTATACATACCTACCTATTAAATTTACTATGTACATATTGTAAGTATACCTCTCAATCAGAACCGATTCAAGACTTTTCGCACGTGGGACAATCTTTAAAACGACGATCCTATTATTTTAATAAAAATCAATCAATATTTTTTTACATAATTTTCTTTATTTCCTTGTCCAACAATCATTTTATTACAACTCATTATTTATCATGTTTATTTTATCGTTCGAAAGTAAGCACCTTGGTATAATTTTCTGAAACGACTCTATCACGAGGTCATTTATATCAAGATATTTGTTGTTTTTTTTATTTATTGTACTAGTTTTATTTTTGCCTTCTTAGTTATACAGGGCTACTCATGAAGTTGATTAAGATTAGATCTAGACTTTAGAAACCTTCTAGATTAATATAAGATATAAAGATCCGCAAGATCGCATATCTGGGCCCAGGGCCGGATAAACGTGTTGTTGCGCTCAGAGCAATATATTAACCCGTTATACAATTCCCGCTATATAATTCGTTAAAATATAGTCAACAAAGAAAAATTTGCAAATAATGATACGTATCATTCTCGTATGAAGCGGTACAAATAGATTGAGGCATATTTATTTCTCAAGGAACATTCAATTCTTTGAGGTCACTGTCAGTTAACCCCCATTTCTTTGAACAGTCAAAATGACCTTATCCTGAATGCCAGTGTTTCTAAATATGTACGAATCTATGTCATCCAACTGTCGATTTGTTCAAGAGAACTTTGTTCTCTTAACATTTCGACAAAGTATATACCCAAGATACGCGAGATTGTATGCATGGTCTACATTTTTCACGGTTTTTTCAACTTTGAAGTCAAAAAACACCAACTTAGAGGCTTCGCAGCATATATGTTCAATACACGGATTTACTCAGAATTCGGAGTAGAATATTTCGTGTGTCTGTGTGTCCCCCTGATACCCTCCTCCCAAGATGCTTGGAGGTAGAACTCACTTTTTTCCAATGTTCGAATGGAATTCGAGTGTTACATAATCGCTGAACGAGATGCATAAAAAACTAAACGATAATTGAAGCCGTGGTCTGACGATACACAAATGTCTAGTGTCAGCGCACAAACGTCAGACGGCACGGTCATGTCACAAAATAAAATGATAAAAATGTCTAATAAAATAAATAATTAAAATTGGCAATAAATTAGGACGTCACAAATTAAAATAAATAGAGTCAATATTGGACGTCACACGTTAAAATAATGTCAGTAAAATAATCCAGCGCGACTCAATAGCGTTTGGAACACTTTCCAAACTCAGCACCGGCTCTCTCGCCGAATGGTGGTGCGCCGATCCATTTCGGCACCCCAGGTGTCACGTCCATGGCTGCCGATGTGGAGCAAGCCTAACCAACACCCTTTGGTGCGGTTTGCAGCTGCTCTGGCCACGAGGGATGCGGACACCCATCCCTCGGCCGTTCAGTGAGCGCGGTCCGTGTCGACACGACGAGATGTCTAATTTCGACTGTCAAAAATTGTCACTTGTAATGTCACATTTGCGAGGTTATCTTATTGTCAAAATTTATTTTTTTATTCACACATAATTTATCATAAATATTTGTTTGTGGTCAGCTGATTTGTCGCCGAATTTAAACAAGATATAACGCGAACAGGAGAGGTCGCGTCACTCAGAACTTTAAATTTTTGTTTCAGTCAGGGGTTATCAACTTTTGAATTTTTTCTTTAATTTTCCATATATCTCAGAAACCATAAAAACTAGAACGCTGAAATTTTGTATAAATAATATAAATATAGACAAATAAAAAATATCAAATTTATTTTTTCAAGTTCCAGAAGTTCTCAAACATTTTTTACTAAAAATTTTTTTTATGATAAATTTATGAGTTCAACTGCCTATATTATATAAGTTTTTAAAAATATCGAAAAAAGCCGAAACACCTAAACTAGATAATTTAATTTTCTATAAAAAATATTAGCATTATAGTAGTACATCTGAGTTTTCTTTTAACAATTTTTATAAAAATTTAATTTGGTGACGACATTGCTTCATACAATTTGTATGGCAGTCGCCTATACACACTATCTAAGAAGACCTAATAGTTTGATACTTCATCTCCAAACATACATAACGTCATGCTGTTTTCATATTCTGGGTAGGAAAAAAGGACTGACCTCCATACTATCCTATCTTGATATACATAAGTAATTGGTGTTACTATTTTGGTTTTTATACTTAATAATTAAATTTGAATTTATATGTATATTAAAAAAAACTGTTTGTAACCTTAAATAAATAAAATAAAAAATACATACCTATATGTGTCGTATAGAAAACAAAATATCTTAAAATATTCAATAATTTGGATTTATGAGTTTATAGTTTGGTACTTATTCTTCAACTATACATAATATCGCTATCGACAGTTGGATCTCATGTGTTACATGCAATTAGTATGTATAAATACATACGCAAATAGTTATAACATGATCCTTTTAGGAATAAATTGAGTATTATTATTTCTGGTTTAAACATATAAATTTTTTATTGTTGCTTATCGTCTGTATACTTTAGCTCAGGTATATGGACTCAAAACCATGAATTATAAACAAATTGTGATTTAAATAAACCATGAACCCATTTAAATATTTATTTTTCACCGTTTACTAAATATTGTAATTTGACTTACAACATATCTTTTTTTTAATTATACTAGATAAAGGCAATCTATTTGATATTGAAACAAAATCTAATTTAATACAATCATGTTTTAAATAATAAAAAAATAATATTGGGATATAAATAAAAAAAAGAAATCATCAAAAAAATTTATAACAAAAAACAAATGACAATATTACATATATACAAAAACATATTTTTTTACATAAATTTACAATACATAAAATACCTTTATAATTCATAATAGGTACCTATGTGATGATTTTAAAAAAACTACTAATACTATGTCATTACACATAAATGGAAGGAAGAACTAAACAAAAGGTAAGTAACCAATTGTTCGCTTTTTCTTTAAGTCCACAGGTTTCAAGTATCCCAAAGGCTGTCTATGAACATCCAAAGACTAGTTTGACCTTTGAAGAGGTATGAAGGTTTACACAAAACCGAGAATTCAAGAGACAGCTTGTGATAAACACATACCTACTCTGCATAGAAAGCTGACATAATAAAAGGAGAGAAATTCATATTCTGAAAAACATTGGAAACCAGAATTTTCTTGACTTTTAAGAAATTAAATTGACTTTTAACATACCTATAACTAAACACTAATCAAAATATTATTTATTTATATATTATAATCAACACAATAGTACTCGTACAAATTTTGTACAGAAAAAAATTTAATGGAAAAAATGTATTGAATTTTTCTTTATTTTTCAAATAAGTTTTAATTCAAAATCTTGACCATTTTTATTCAATAAATATGTAACATTAATAACATAAGTATGATACTTTAAAAATTTCTATACAGGCAAACAGTGATTACTAAGTAATCTGAAACACAACTCAAATTTTTGCCATATTACGTTGTATTTAAATATATAATTAATTTTATGTTATATCAGATTAACACACAGTTAAACAACCATATTTTACTCTACAATAAAACATTAATTGCCTTTAATAGTTAATATAAAATTACTGAGGTAACTAAACCATGTATCATTAGAAGGTGCGCTATATCAACAATTGAAAAATATGTATGTAGGTACATTAAAATTATATATTACATAAAACGCACTGGTTAATTTTTATGCTAATGTTTAATTAAACTTTTTTAATCACCATTTCCTTAACATTCTCTTATGTCTCTGTTGAAATGTATCCGGACTCTTACGCCTTAGCTGAGGCTATACGAGAAATGCAGACCATGGAGCGGTACCATGTGACGTCATCAAAGTAGTGATTTTTAGTAGTATTACAGCACCCAACTAACACGGCAACTACTAAACAACACTACTTTTGTATGGCCTAAATTATTATTATTATTTTAATATAGGCAATACGACCATTTAAGGTTGATTTGTACCACGTGAGATTTTTATATAATTAAAAACAAAAAACAGTTTAAAAAAAGACAAACAATGCCTACTAAACTACCATGTTTTTCTCAATGAATTTTAATATTTCTTTGTAGATTATCGGAGAAGCAATTTTGTAAGAAGGTGTCGAATCTATAGTGGAAACTGTACTTCGTTAATCTTTCCACAAAATGATCGGTATAAATTGTATCGATCTCTAATAGGGCATCCAAAGAATACGTGGTCCAGATCTTCTAGATCTAGGCCACACTCGCAATAAGGAGAATTTACAAGATTTAATCTATACAAATGAGAATCGAGTCTATAATGACCTAAACGCATTCGGGATATACTTGTCATTTGGGGTCTATTAAAGTTCATCTTGAGATACCAAAGGCTTGCCTGGAATATCACTTTGTATTTCTTTATACAACATACCCTTGACCGTGCTCTCTCGATCCCAAAATGTTCTCCAGTGATCACGAGCAACCTGCCCAGTCAACCGTTTACGATCACTCATGAGGAGAATCATATTAGAGTATGGCCTAAATCACTGCTTTAATTATGTCACATGGTATCGCACCATGGTCTGTATTTTTTTTTTTATTAAAGTTTTATTAATTACATTTTTTTAAACAATAAGTATTCTTGCACTAAACTGCAAAAGCAGTTTAACAGTGCTAGCTCTCTCGTACACTTATATAAATTTGATAATGTAACAAAAAATAATTATAAACAAACAAAAATTAAAAACTAGCAATACAATATAACAATAATTAAAACCATTAACACAATATAACAAAGAAAACATACAAACTTATATATAAAATTCTTTTAAGATTTTTTTTATTTTTTTTTTGTTTTTAATTTGAATATTTGAATATTTTGGCAGTTTGTTAAATAGTTTCGGAATTATCGTTGCTTTTGTCCTGTCGCCGTAAACGTTATTTGTTTTAGGTATTGTCAGTAAGTCTTTCGTTATTTGTCTAGTTGTATATTTGTGAGTGATCTTTAATTTAAATCGTTCGTTATAAATTTCTCGTATGGATCCGCCTCAGCACAGGAGTATGTTAAAAATGGTAACAAAACAATGTAAAACTTTTAAAATATATATATATATATATAAATTGGAAAACTAGTAAAGATCTTGCTATACGGACAAATGAAAAAAACTTGCTATATTTCAACAGTTGTCTCATAAAAAATAATCAATAATGCACCTTAAAATATAACAGATGAAAGTGCTTGGCAAGCTTAGCATATTTTTGGTTAATAGATTTGGTATATCATGGATAAACATAACTATATTTATTTTCTGTATTTTCATAACTTAATATAAATTAACATTATTTACACACTGTGTACACTATTATTATATTATTTAGCAGATTATAATATTTTTTTGATACACAAATACATGTAAAGCCTCAAAAAAATCAAACAAATTTAATCTCATTTATTGTGATTTATTTGCTTAAGTTTCACATTGTAAGTAGAGTATTATACTAACAAACTTTAAATTATCGGCAAGTTCAATGGAATAAAACTTAAATTACTGAAACTATATCTAACATCAGTACAAATATGTAATCGTCTTTTAAGCAATGACATTGGTTAGTTTGAAATAAAATAATATATTGAATTGAACTGTGACTAAGTTAAACTAATGATTTGGGCATAATTAACCCAAATCCCTAAAATTTTAATAAAAACAAAAATATTTTATTAATTAGAAACAAATATTTTTTACCAGCTTTTCTAACATTCAATCAGCAAACAGACGCTGATCTGATTGATTACTGGTATCAATCGGTGAATAAATGATGTACATGCATACATTTAAAAAAAATTGCAATATACTAATTTTAAAAAACACTGCATTTTGATGTAGCTTTTTTTATTGTACATTTTCAAACAAAAACATTTTGATATGTACAATAAGAAGTGCATACAGCACCAATTAATGTGTTATTATGGCTAATATAACAATTATTCAACCAATAAGGCACATCAAAATGAATATCTTGTGGTTCAATTAGAATATATCAAAAAAATATCAGTTATAAATTAAATGAATAAAAAAACTTTACTTCATTTCACATAATTTAATATATAGTAGTACAGCTATCAGTCAAATGTAAATATTATACTTTATATTTTTACAAAAATGTGGCGTAATCGAATGAATTTGTATTTACACATTTCATTTACCGATATATTGTTTAGAAATTATCTTTTATTAATGACAAGATATAAATAAAACACAAAATTTTAATCAAACTTTAAATATTTTGTAACATATTTCATCATTTGGCATACTTGTACACTTATATGTATGAATTTGAATAAACATCATAAAAAAATACATTGCTTTTTATTCTTCTAAAATATTAGATTCAGATTCAGATCTTCTTAATGGATAACGAAAACTTATTAATAATATACCGGTGAGTAAAAGTAGAACTCCAACACCAATAAGTGCATACAATACATAGGAAATAATTGACTCCATGGAGAGGGCCAATTTTGCTTGAGAAGCCAAGTCTTCGGTAATTTGAACACTCTGTCTAAACCATAAAACTGGAATGTATATTTTATCCGGCATGCTATTGAATAATCTGAAACCAGAATATATATTTTTTAACAAATTAATTGATAAAGCAAGAGAATGTGATTAAAATTGGTTATCGGCTGTATGATCAGTGCACTGGACTAGAAATCTATTAGACCCAGGCTTAAATTCAACACTGACCAATTAATATTAGGAAATATTTGTATTGTTTCACGGACGATACATTAATTCTTGTAATAGCATTTATCATGGATATAATTTCACAAGAAATGTATGGTACTCCTAAATCATTTATCAAAATACATAAATGTATTAAGAAATTACTACCTAATCTTTCTCTTCTCCTGAGAGAGGGTGAAATTAATAATGAAAACATGGAGTACAAAAAAATAATATCAAGATTAGCGTTTAAGTGGCAAATATCAGCTCAATGGAAAATCAAAATAATAAGAGTAAAAATATAATACTTAAAGTCATTTCCAGCTCACGAAAATCTGGCTACTGAGATAAGGTTTAATTACTTTTTAAAAATAGTATTTCACAAGGGCAGTTTGATAAGTCAGGTTTGATTATTTAGCAATATAAATATGGGTATACAAGTTGTTATTAATGGGTAAAATAATTACTCACTTTATTTGTGGAATTCTTTGAACGAAAATATTAATCTGAAGCTGAGCTCTAACATAGAGAGGAATACCAGTCTCTGGCTCCAAAACCATTTCAAAACTGTCCTTTTCTCTGTAAAATAAATATAAAAACCTCTTTTTTAAAAATCTTATTATTTGTAGATATTAAATTCTTAAATTTAAATAAGCGTGGACTTCAATTTTATTCTTAGAGGGGTAACATTCTGAGGGTAATGCATTTTTCAACATCAGGGCTTGAAAATAACAGAAAAGAGTATTGAATATAAGGTACAGCAGATAAGTTAAGTAACTAATGTTCCATCGTACTAGCGTGTTAGTTAACATTGAAATTTAAAACACTTAAATCTTAAACCTCAAAAAAAAAAAAAATAATATATTTAAAAAAAAACACAAACAACTTTCTTGCGAACACAAATTGAGTCTTATTCAACCAATTTCGAAGCACATTGCTTACTTGTCAGAAGGGATAACAACTAACTCTCTAAGTTAATAATATATTGCGTTCGGTAGAACTGAAGATGAGGGGGTCGTAACTTAGGTGGAATCAATTTTGCTAAAGACAACATATTTAATAAGTAGACAATTTTTTAAAATTTGATTATTCATAATATTTTCGCTTTTGTTTATTGCTTTTTTAATTTATACATAAAAATAAATGAAATTTTAACAAACAGTTCACTAACCAATATGTTCCCGTTAGGAAAATTGACTCTGCCCCCGTTACTATCTCCCTCATCCCCTCTACTTCCACCACACACCATTATTTCCATCGTCCACAACATAAAATAGAAAGTTAGTTGTTATTCATCCTAACGAGGAAAAGGAACACTTCAAAACAGGCCGAAAAGGACTCAATTTGTGGTTGTTTAGCAAAATTATTTGGGTTTTTAAAATGAACAAGAATGTGAACACTGAATATTCTAATATTAATCAATGTATTGCTACTTTCTAGGTTTCATTACAAGTCCTTGAAATTTGTGCAGCAATAAAACAGTATTGTAATATACAATTGAATTCAATAATGTGTTTACATCAATGAAGATAAAAGGATTACTGTAGATATTATAAAAAGTACATATTAAATTAAAATTATGAAACAAAACTTAAGTCCAACAACAACAAGTGCGAAAATTAATTTTGAAGCAACAACTTTAATAAAAAAAGATAAATTTAATCAAATCTCATTAAAAAGTCACAAGTTTAAGATAAAGATATTTTAGAAATCATGTAATCATTTATCCAAAATAAATACAATTTGTTATATGATATTATAATTGATTATATAAATTATTGGATCTTTGAATTTCCTCAGAATTATTATTATAAACATATTATATAAAGTTGGTGAAAATATCACTTACGGATCTGGTACTAATCCAGAAATCTTTGAAAGATATGATTGATCTGCCAAATAAAAATGTGGATAAGATACAAAAGCAGGTGCACCAAATTTACACAATGATACATTCCTTGCACCAGCCGGTGGACAAACACCTCCATCTTTGCAGAAACATCCAGATTCTGGATAGTGGTGCCCATTATCAAATTGTGTATTTTCACCTTTGAACAGTTTTCCTTTGATACCTTCCACTTCTGTATCATTTGCATAATTCAATGTCATATAACTAAAATCCACAAAAAAAACATTATGATAAAATTAAAATTACAAATTTCTTCGTATAAACCTATAGAGCATTTTATAGTTTACTAGTTTCAGAGCTGACCTGGGGGCCTAGGCAATATGCCATGTTATCTTATATTCGTTCAAGAAAAGAGTGTTCTTAAATTGGATCAGCGAAATAAATTTCGTAGGCAAGTGACACATTACAAGAATAAGCTAAGCTACAGCGTCGTTGGCGTCCAAAAGTTAAAAACATCGACTACAATTAAATATTATAATGGTTAGGTTGGCAGTCTGTTTATATACTCAGTCTGACTGTCATCGCCTATTTGGCGCACATTGTCCGTAGGCGGAAAGGGACACTTGGCTGCGGCCACTTGGGTGCGGGACACTTGGGTGCGGGACACTTGGCTGCGAGACACTTGGCTGCGGCGGACACTTGGCTGCGGGACACTTGGGTGCGACGGACACTTGGGTGCGAGCTTGGAATTCGCGACCAAGTGGCTTGCACCCAAGTGTCCGTCGCGACCAAATGGGCTTGCAACCAAGTGGGCTCGCACCCAAGTGTCCGTCGCACCCAAGTGTCCCGCAGCCAAGTGTCCCGCAGCCAAGTGTCCTAGACCGGTCCGTAGGATATATTCTCTTTGGCGCGCGTTCGGTTATTATTTAATTAAATGTGATTTTCTTGATTTGTTATCCTACGCAATATGTATTAAATTAATTTTTTTTGGTATTTTAAGTATATGTTTACTATTTCTACGATATAAAACCGAAACATTATATTAAACACAAAATCATCAAATATATATTTGCGTATATTTTAATACATATTCACATAATGTATTAAAACTAAAATGTGTTTCAAGTATATATTTACCAGGTTCAACGAGAAAATAATGATAATAAATGGAATATAAAAACAAATGTCTATCAAAATACCACGTTCCAGACCAAATTTTAGTCGCTAATGACGTTTCATTATTATCCAAAAAAAAAAATATATTTTTCCATTCCAAACGTCAGAAATATGGCACGTTGCCTACCGACGATAACCAGTTTGTATGGCTGTCGCTAGGCGCCGAAAGGAATCGTAGCGAATATAAGATCATGTATAACGTATCGTTTATCAATGCCATATTGTCTACCCCTGTCACGTGACAACTGTCACTTCCATACATTTAGTTATCTTTGCTTATTCTCTCTCTCTCTCGCTAAATTGGCATGTTGCCTAGGCCCCCTGCTCCCTCAACCAAACAAACTTATACTCTCTGATGGCACTACAGCCCATATTGAGCCTTGGCCTCCTTTAACAAACTTACGCATAGGACCTAAAAGGAACTGAAAAGGGTTGCACAGATTAAAATAAAATCGAAAAAAGCTATGAGGCTTTGTTTCAAAAGAATCCTTGAGATTGAACTAAGAAAGAAATTAACTCCCAGTCTTGGTTAATATATTACACTAGTTGCATGTAACACGTGAGATCCAACTGTCGATGGCGATAGTATTTATAATTGTAAACGTACCAAACTACAAACACAAATTAATAAATATTTTAAGATATTTTGTTTTCTATATAACAGGATAGGATAGTATGGAGGTAAGTCTGTTTTTCCTACCAAGAATATGAAAACAGCATGATGGTATGTTTTTATTTTTTTCGAAAAAATAAATTTGAGATTTTATAATTGTTAATATTTATACCAATTTTCAGCGTTCTAGCTATAATGGTTTCTGAGATATATGGAAAAATAAAGTAAAAAATCAAAAGTTGATAACCCCTGACTGAAACTAAAATTCAAAATTCTGAGTATAAAAGTTTTGTAAGCCTATAACTATCTATATATTCTGAAATTTTGAGCTCTGTAAATTGAGCGGATGATAAGTTATAAGGGACAAACAGACACACAGACACACAATAAATGTTCTACTCCGAATTCTGAGTAAATCCATATATGGAACATATATGCTGCGAAGCCTCTAAGTTGGTGTTTTTTTACTTCAAAGTTGGAAAAACTGTGAAAAATATAGACCCTACATACAAATCTCGCATATCCTGGCTTAATACTTTGTCGATATGTTAAGAGAACAAAGTTCTCCTGAAAATATGATTATGTGATTTGGGGTAAGCAGAAAACTAAATGCCATATTTTCATCTTTATGGATAATTATGAATTCTTATTTTCTTATATTTTTGAATTTCATTTATGTGGTTATGCTAAAATTTCTGATGTTGACAATTTCTCATTATAATCATCAACCTTGAATACATTCATGTTTTCTAAGTGTTCTCACTTATTTTCAATATCTCTTCATTCATACATTCTTGACTAACATACCCTTCTCTTATTCTAACGTAGGATATTATTTTACAACACATTAGTTTAAGAAACCTAACTTCCACTGCTTTTGTGCATCTTTCTCCATTATTATGTTTGGGAAAACAATTATACTGTGAACAACGATACAGCGGGACAACCAATATATTAATTTAGACAAACTTACGAACAAATATCCGAGGCAAATACAGTTACTTCTTGAGGGTCTGTACGAGGAGGAAACAGTTCCCCTGTTGTCCCTTTAACATTTGAACATTGGCCGTCATAATAATTTGTATGATTATTGAAATTCCACAAATCCATATCACCCAATCTATTAATATCATTGGCACCAGTATGAATAGTCCACCATCCGTCATAAATATCAGATTCATTGCGCTTAAATATTCAAATTTCGTAGAATTAATCAATTTTATATTTAGATAATTCATTCATATTTCATTATAATATCCTGGTTATAAAATAAAAAAGAAATAAAAACTTACACCATAAAACCAACCAAATTTGTCAAAAGGCAGTGACATTCCAGGTATTTTCAGTGCGTTTATAACGTTTAACAATTTATCTGAATATCCATCAAAAAGAAGCTCACGCGCTGATTTAGTGACAACCACTCCTTCAGAATACAGTTTTAAAGCAGAGTTTATAGCAAATCGAACAAGTAACGAATCTCCTCTAGTGAAATATGCAGCTGTCTGGGAAAAAAAAAACAAAAACTTTATATATTCAAGAGAAAACATGAGAAGGAATATTTAGATAGGTGGTGGCAAAGCGGTTAGTGCGCTGGGTTAGTAATCCAGTGGTCGCAAGTTCGAACCCTGCCACGACCGATTTCGTTCACCTATAGCACAAGCATTCGCTTAATTTAGGGAATTTATGAGGATGTATATATACCTACTTGATACAAGGACATATTCATTTTTTTTATGTAAATAAAAAAAATTATCTATAAACACCTATTCCCAATTTCCTTTTCCAAATCTTGCATTGCTATGAACTGTTTTATTTAATTTGGGAACAACGTTCCCTCTAATTTTTTTATTGTGTGCGGATCTTCGACGCATTTGTGCAGTGGCGGAGTGGTAAATTTACACCCCCCCCCCCCCCATAAACACATTTTTCATTAAAATGTATATTTTTAGGGTATTTATTAATCACAGAGATTTTATATAATAACAACACTAACAAAGATAATTTTTGAAATAAATTAAAAAGATAACTAAAATCTGGCAATGGAAACTTTCTTATATAATATTGACTGTGCAGAGGGTAAAACATGTGTGCGGAGACATTTCAGTAGGTGTGCGCGCGCACACGCGCACACCTTACAGGGAGCATTGTTTGGGAATATCGAATAGGAATTTCCATACTATGTTAGAATAAATAAAATCTTAATTGAAATGTGTAATGTTTTTCATTTCTTTTATTTTTCGTGTTTTTTATACCAAGCGTTGTTCGGGAAGGTAAATGTGAGAAACTGTATATTTGCTATGATATAAATTCAGAATTAGTAAAATATATCCAACACAATAAATATAAAAATTAAAATACATGAGTGATTCTTTAAAAAAATCAGTTCCGTTTCATTTTGTTCAACACCGTTCCCTTTAGTTTAGTTCCGTTTCATTTCGTTCTGTATGTTAATCTAGATAATTCATAAATAATTAATTAAAAACATTAAACCTTCCTTGGTTTTTGTATGCGACACGAACACATACAAAAATACTATGCTTTCACATAGCTGTACACAACTAAAAAAATAACTCTAACCATGCTGTGATCTGTTTTTTCTACGTAATATCATTTATATGTATATTATATAACTTACCACTGCTACAATATTAATATTAGTTATTTGATCAGATAAATCACCAACAGAATTCTTCTCATCAAAATGCCAAATACGCCTTTGTAAGAATGTTACTGTTCCATTATCATGCCATGTAATGTTTGTCTAGAATCACAAAATATCCTTTTTAATAAAAAATGAATACATATATCATGATCAAAAGACTACTATTATGTGGGAAACAGGTGGGAGTGTTGGGAATATTATATTTAATACTGTGGAACGTTGTATACACTTTCTAATAATAACAATAGGCGTAGGACAGACAGTTTTAAATAGAAAATATTTTTAAACATTTCTTAATTTCATTCATACAACTTTTATTATAAATCAAATTTTTTGAAAGAGAAAATATAAGGATCCTGGTTAACATTATATTATAATGAGACGGTGAACATTAGTATGTATAGAAGTATGTGGTGTTCGGTTCTCTACCTACCCTATTAGAGACATGGTGTAATAGTTTGCATATATTTTATACAAGCGTCCTACAATTTGAGTTCACAAGTATTTTCTGGTCTTCATCCGACATTTATTATTCAACTCCAACACCGATTTCACATACCTTAATTATATGTTTTATCTTTATTTGCACATTCTGAATAAACGTCTGTCGGGTCCGCTAATTTAAAATAATTGTTTGACAGTTGCTCTTCTATTCCAGTTGGTTCTTTCTTTCTTTTCCGTGTCCATTTTGATCCGTTGGTGATGACTTGGTGGTGAAAAGATTAGCCGACAAAGTCGTTTCCAGGGGGCGCCTGAGTGCTTTGTTATTTGTCATTTTGATTTTTGTCTTGTATTTATTCTCTCTTTGTGAGTGCACTCTGCGTGGAGGCTCAGTTGGTTTATCTAATGACAAGTGTTAAAAACAAAAATTGTTAATATATACCTTAATATGATGTTCATGAAACACGTACGGTCCTTTTTCCTCAAAATGTGGAATTACATTATCAGGATCTTTGAATACATCATCACTATTTGTGAAATTATACAAAAACAATTCTAACTGAATTGGTATTGGTGTTTCTTTCCACATGCCATAACTGTAAGATGATTCAGATAAAATCATTTGCTGAAATAAAAATCAAAGAAAAATAAAAAATTCTATAAAACTACTACACCACTATGAAATATGACAACATGAAAAATGATCTCATTCCCTTAATTTTGTAAATTCATGATTAAATAATCTGTGACTAAATACCAGTCTAAAAATCTGAATAATATAATGCCAAACAGTATTCAATAATATAATGACGTAGTGCAAGAATAAAATATTAATTTATTTATTCTAAAACAAAATTCATTAAAATTTTATTTCATATTTCACCTAAAGCAAAATCATTAGCTTATTTTTAGGTAAAATTTTCTTATATTAGGGAGGACATGCATATGCTTGTTGCATAAACATATTCATTATTTTAAAAAAGAAAAATTATACTGTGATATTTTTTTAACAAATACATATAATATTATTTTTGGATTATTAAACCTACTAATGAATTTAATTTATATCAATCATCGTGGAGACCAAAACACATATTGTCACATTTTACTACAAACTATGGTGACGTAATTGTTTCTGTATTTTATTGTGTTTTGCAACTAATTTATAACTTTAACAAAAAATTGTTATTGAAAATACTAATAAATTACCATAATCCTTGTATTATTATATAGAGACATATTATTCATAAATAGGTAGGTACATGTAAAAAGCGAGTAAAACTAATATGGCTTCAAAAATCTTATAAATGCATTATTAGTATCAAATGACACACGTAGTCCATCGATCAAATGTGATGAAAAACTCATTTCAGCAAAAACTGAACTATCAACAATAAATTTAGATTAAAGTAAAAAACTTAATATTATTATACATACTTGTTTAAAAATTGAAAAATATAAAGATGGCCAAAATACGACGAATATACTAAAAATTAGAATGAATAATGATCCAGTCGTGAAAAGAGAATAAATTCCACATTTTTTTGAACAAGCCATTATAATGCCTTCGATATCTGAAAAAATATATATATACCTATATAAATCAATGCATATTTATATTTTGTAAACCCATGAAACTCCTGTGATAAAAATTATAATAAATAAAGTCAAAGAAACATTATATAGGCCTCAGTTAAAGTACAAAACATGTTCAGTCATTCTTCTTATCAAACATATAATTTATTGATACAATATAATAATGAAAAGAAATTTCTACTTTAATATGGATTGAAAAATTAGATACAATATATAATTTATTTAATCATGTTTTTGTAATATAATTTTTAGATTAAAATACAACTAGGATTAACTCATTTTCATCAAGAACATTTTTACTCCTCACTACCCCAAGAGGATATAGTGGGGAGTTATGAATTCACAATTTTTAAGGTTATTTTTTTATTGCAGATTAGTAACATGCAGAGATTGTATTCTGAAAGTTTCATCACAATGTATCTGTGTGTTTGATGTGTAGTACTATGTATGGTGTGTTTATTCTACTTCATCGATTATAGACTAACTTATTCAATTATTTTCAAATTTTGCAAATTTGTATATCTAGTACTCGCTTAGACCTCAACAGATTTTGAAGGATATCTGAATAGTGCTTCTCAATTTTTTTAACTGTCAAATATTTCAAAGCGACCCCAAGCTCAGAAAACTTAAAATTAGATATTTTTATTTTGAAATTGATAAAAAGGCACACCACTTTCATATAATGGCATTGAAGAATTATCAAGTTTTCATAATAAAATATTTGAATCTAATAAAGGTGAAAATTTTACACACAAAATTTTAATACGTTGTAGAGTGACTTGATTGTGAGGAGTATGGCGTTGGCTACAACCCACTATTTTTTCTACCATAAATATGATTATTACAATAAATATCAATAAATCAAATTCAATTTGCAATTAAAAAATAACAGCATAAATTATAATTGATGGTTCATTGAGATGTAATTGCACAAATATTTTAGAAACTTAAATAGAATATTATATTTGATTTGGAAAAAAAACAATATTTAATAATATTTTCAGTGATAGTTTACCAAAACAAACGTTGATAACAGAAATATTTGACCTAATTAATTAAACTTACAATACAATGAGACAGTTTGTCAATATTTCTAATATTTTAAAATTAACACAGTCCTTGGAAAATAAATAGTGTAACCAAATATTTTGTGACACAAATTAGTTGACCCCAAAAAATGGTTGGTAAAAGACAACTGTACTCCAAACAAATTGTTACTTAAATAATAAATATATAACATAGGTAATGTCCAACAATGACACATTAAAAATCAACAGAAATTATCTCTTATTTCATAAAACAATAATTGTTTAAAATAAATAGAAGTATGCATTGGATTAATCATAAGATTAAAACAAACATAGATTAAGTCACAATAGAAGGAATTAATTGATTAGATTTAATACAAATCAAATATTTAAGTGAAATATAAAAAATACATTGACTGTTGTATAACTTATTTATTACTATTTTAAAAAATACAATGTGTGTAAAGTATTATATCATGATGTAAACAACTGTGTCATATTGACGTTGCAAAGGTTAAGCAACTTATAGTTTCGACATGTAGATAGAAAATAAGTTATGCATATACATATTGTTAAAATCAGCAAATTTTTAAATTTATAGATTAATGTAATCTGATTTTTTTTAGTGATCGCTTTTGAATAAAACACTTTACTGTGGTAGAGACTTGGAAATATTACATTAAAATGGAACTAAAAATCCTGATTTGTGAAAAAAAAAATCCTATTTTTGTGAAAAAAAAAATGACTAAAAAATACATTTATCATATGCATCAATCATAGCATGAGAGATCAAGTACTGAATATCAGGCATATTATTAAAAAATGTTGTGAATTCAATACTCCCGCCATTATGTGCTTCATCGACTACAAGAAGGCCTTTGACTGTGTGAAATAGGACCACTTATAGAAGACACTCACAGAAATGGGGGTTTCACAACACCTTACATCCCTCATTCGAAACTATCTGAACAATACAGCCCGAGTCAGAATAGATAGCATATTGTCCAGTACTTTCACCACACAAAGGGGAGTCCATTGGGGATGTGTTCTGTGCCCCGTCCTGTTCAATCTGTATGGCGAGTAGAAATATATTTTTCAAAGAAGAAACTGGGAAATCAATAAATGGCACTAAGAGAGCACAAAATGATGATGTTCTTTAGCAGACAGGTCATAATGCTTTGAAGAAGCCAAATATCCCAGTTAATGCTTTGTCTCTGTTGATATAATATATTATGAAGAACCATTCTTTGGAATAAAAATCCCGTGTACATACAAAAAGAATTGATTCAGGGGCTACGTTCAAAATGAATGCCGAGTGCACTTAGTGACACTCTAAGCCGTTCATAATGACCAGAAGTAGACGTTCGAAAGACACTCTGTGGCGTTCAGATTGAACGTCGAGTGTACGCACCAAATGCTGAGTAAAATTATCAGGTGAAAAATGCTCTGACAGTTATAGTATCTGTTGACTTCTATTTTATCTGTGGAATGATGACTTCTTTTTGTTTCTGCGGTATCTATATCAGTTGACTTTATTTATGATGACAATATGCATTCACAAAGAGGTTAATTTATAAAAATATCATTCAACAATTTCCAATAAAAGGTCAGAGATCATTATTTACACCACTGCCCAATTGTTGTCTTTTGATGAAAATATAACCTAAAAAGGGACATGTATGATAAATGAGATTTGACATTTAAAACGCCGGATGCAAAGTTCAGATTGAAACGCCACTCGAAAGCGTTCAGTAAGATTTGTGTGAAAAATGCCATAATCTGCAACTTCAGGTACATTCGATGCCCGACGTAAGCAGAAATTTGAATGAACAACTTGGTCTCGTCATATCTTGTATTTACATCATACAATCCATTGGTGGAAAAGAGACGATAAAATTTGAACGAGAGAAATGATTTTATTCTAAACTGAGCATGATTGACCAAATACTCATACATGAATTTTGATTTTACAATTAAGGCATGCATATGGCATTGTGATGTTTAAATTTAAAAACAAATTTTGGTAATTTCTCATTAATATACATACACTAAATCAGTATTACACCATAATTAGTAAGCACACAAGGCCAGCAGCTCAGTTAACTCAATATCAACTTATATTATTCACCTGTTATTAGCATATCGGAGATTTGCTTTGGAAACTAACAAGTATTCAGATTTTAATGGAATATGTGTCTAATAACAAATTGACACTAATAACTCATAATAAATTAATAAATGTGGTAAATTTATCAACAAATTGCCAAATTGACACTAATAACTTATAATAAATAAATGTGGTAAATTTATCAACAAATTGCCAAATTGACACTAATAACTCATAATAAATAAATAAATGTGGTAAATTTATCAACAAATTGACACTAATAACTAATAATAAATAAATAAATGTGGTAAATTTATCAACAAATTGCCAAATTGACACTAATAACTCATAATAAATAAATAAATGTGGTAAATTTATCAACAAATTGCCATTCTTCTATCAACTAACCAGTTTTTTAGATTGTAAGAAGATTCATTCCCTCTCCTAATCCTTTTATTATTGACCAAGAGCCAGCGACTACCAGACTTATGTCATAATAATATAAAGGATGATTTTTTTTCTATGTAAGAATACCACAGCAGGTAACAACGATTGGATACTATGAACCCTGAGTAGTGGTGGCTTTTGCAGAAATCAGCCTTCAAATAGTGGAAATTTGTTATTTTAACACGTCAGCCAAAAATAAGCCAAAATCTTACAATGATGTAAGTCTGGCAGTCATTAAGTTAAAAAAAATATTACTATGAAGAATTATATTTTATAACTTAATGTTTTTTTTATTTGTTTTTTAAATCCTATTCTTGTACGCTTTCTTTAATTTGTATTGATAATCTTTACAATTTTGTTACATTAATTTATAGTTATATGATTAGTTGAAAGAATTTGCTAAATAACAATAAGCCTACCAATGTACAATTTGTATCTAAGTATATGTACAAATAATTATAAATAAATGAATTTATAGGTTTTTGTACATACTTCTTAAAAAATAAATAAAACCTTGGGATGTTAATCCAAAAGATGTTATATTTTTAACAACACACGAAACAAGCACTGCATCATATTTGGAAAACATTGGTATGTTCTTAATTTACTTTCAAGGTCATCATATTATTTTTTTCTTGAAATAAATAAAATCATATATTCATGATAAATTTATGATAATAACCAACACTTAATAAAATTAACTTACTTAATTTATTTTTCGTTTTTGATATACAAAAAGCAGTTTAATATAAAATAACTCAAAATAAACAATAATTAATAATAAAATGAACAATAATTATTGACAAACACACACTAGTCCACTCTGAATCAATTCACACAACTAATAAAGTAAATTGATAACAAAAATTATTTCCAGTGTGTAGAGCCAAAGAAATAATCACAATGTGTGATAGAGAATTCATTTCAAAACATTTGTGAATTATCAAATGAATATACCTACACTGCATACAGCAATATCAACACAAGACTCATACTGAAAATTCAATGTTCTCAACCAAAAAGCCACCTCTTTGTGTCTGGTGTGAATCATTGGACAAAGTTCATTGAATACAATCAATAAACTACTATAAAACATTTAGCAATCTTGCTGTGTTCTATCTTTATACAGACATAATTAAAATATTTGTAAATAGTATAGGTAAATTAAAGATCGTTAAATAAATTAAAATTAAATTCAATAAATTAAATTCAAAATACGGTTTTCCCTAAAATTAATTTTGCTCGACTTAATAATGGAGAGTTGTGATTTCAGAATTTTTAAACATACTATTTCAAGTCAAACTGTTAAGGATTATTGTGTTGAGTGTGTTGTTTAATCTTAATGTTTTTATAAGTATGGAATAGGTATTATAGAATTTATTATAAAATAGGTATTTGTATACTCTGTTCCTCAAACTACATAATATATGAGTTTAATCAACTTTTTAAAAAATTTTATTTTGTCAATGTTGAAGACATTGACAATGTAAAAATCAATTTTTTAAGTGTTTTATAAAATCAACTACACTGATTCTAGTTCCACATATGTACATTCATTTCGGCTGACTAGGTTCTTAAGATCAGTTAATCTAGTCAGCTGAATTGTCTTGTGAAAAATGAAAAGTAGGTAATATGTGCAACTAGAATCAGTGTATTTGATTGAAAAAAAAATAATCAATTTCATGTTGAAATTTCATGATTAAAAAACTCTAAAGACCATGTCAAAAATCTAGCCTGCAATACAACAAAAAAAAATTGACAAAATTTTAAATCAAAGCCGGGACCAAGGTCTAACCAAAATAGCCATAAAGATCAATGATGAGTCAGTGCTCTTGGTAGACCAGTAAACATAGATGGAAATCCACCTTTGACCAACATAAATTAAAATACAGCAAGCAATTTCGCTTAATTTGTACAAATGCATGTGTAGATGTACTGCTAACAATAATAAATTACATGATTGCGAATTGTATTTTTGTACTAAGTTCATATTCAGTCATGACAGCATGAGATGACAACAGCCTTGAATAAATTATTGTTGTGTGAGGAGTCCAAGGTAGGAGAGGAAGATTCCCTGATCAAATCAAGGTTACCATGGGAACATCGGTGGTTCGAAAGCAACGGATGGCGATGTGTCAGAATAGATGGAGGACAACAACCAAGTGTGTTGAAAACGAGGAAGAAAGATAGTCATACCCTCGGCAATAAGGACAACAATGCAGAGAGAGACCTATTTATAAAACTCTTTCTGTTTTATCCTGCTGGAGATAGGGAAAAAGTCAGCATTCGTAGCTCAATTGGTTCGATATCTGACTCCTAAGCCAAAAGTCTCAGGTTCAATTCGCGGTAGAAATAATTTTTTGGTTGTGTTTTTAGTCTGGTTTGGTTAGACAATAAATATCATAGGTCTCCTTAATGTGGCATCTTGTTATTGGGTGAGTGTTAAATTAATATTTGACATACCAGTTACCAGTTAGTTACCCAAGAAGTTGGGGGGACCTAACAAGACGCTAGAAGAAGAATATATATTCATTATATGATATATCAAATAAAAGACCTTGTCCGGACAATTGACCGTAGCCGATTGACCGTACGCCCTTTTTAACGAATGGACAATTGACCGCGGGGATAATTTACCGTATGGACAGTTGACCGTGGAGACTATTCACCACACGGAAAATTGACCGTGGGGACAGTTGACCTTGAGGACAATTGATTGTGGGGACAGTTGACCGTACAGACAACTGATCATATGACAATTCACCGTGCGGAAACTATTTTAAGGATCAGAAATAACTTCCTTTTCTTTTTATTGTATGTTTAAGAAATATGCTACGAGAAATCCAATATGGCGGCAGTGATTAAAACCTGATTTTACAAAATAAGCGATAATTATACAGTTACAGAGTTTGCTCCATTTTGAGATTTAAGAAGACGTCTACTTTTAAACTTTTTCTTGTTCTTTTTTTAACTTTTCAAGACGATATCGATTTATACTAATTATCGATGGCAGAGCAGTTAGCACTATTGGGTTAGTAATCCATTGGTCGCGAGTTCGAATCCTGCCTCGACCGATTTCGTTCATCTATAGCACAAGCATTTATGCTTATTTTAGGGAACGTAGGAAGATGTATATGTACTTGTTTAACAAGGACATATTCATTTTTTATTAAAAAAAAAAATAAATAAAAAAAAAAAATAAGGTGTAGATTTCGAAATAATTTAAACTTTTTTGTTTTCTTTTGTAAATGAATATGAGCAGCCAATATGGCGGCCGTGACATAAAGGCGGTTTTCCAAAATGAACAATTATGTTGGGTTTATCGAGTTCTAATTTGCTACATTTTGAAATTTAAAATAGACGTCTGTATTTAAACTTCTTCTTTTACTTTTTTACTTTTCATGATGAATATCGATTTATACTAATTAGAAGACATAGATTTCGAAACAGTAGAAATTTCATTGTTTTCTTTAGAAAATATGAGAAACCAATATGGCAGCCGTGATATAAAGGTGGTTTTCCAAAATGAACGATTATGTTGGGTTTATCAAGTTCATTTGCTACATTTAGAGACGTTTATTTTTTAAATATTTCCTGTTCTTTTTTGAGCTTTGAAAACTGATATAGATTTCTACTAATGCGGGGGCATAAAATTTGTATCACATTTTCAAATAAAAAAGAACAAGGCTTCAATACTTTCGATAATACTAAGTTTTTAAAATATGTTTGCAATAAAGAAAAAAAATCACCACCTTAAATTCTGTAAAAAATATTAAAATCAAAATCTATGCGCTCTAGAAAGTAGTAGAAATAGATATCCATCTTGAAAAGTCAAAAAAGGCCAAATATAGATTTTAATAAAATTTATGTCATCTCAAATCACAAAATGTAGCAAATTAGAACTCAACAAACATTCATTTTGGAAAACCACCTAATTATGGCCGTCATATTGGCTTCTCATATTTACAAAAGAAAACAAAGAATTTTTAATTATTTCGAAATCTACGCCTTCTAATTAGTATAAATTGACATACATCATGAAAAGTCAAAAAAAGAACAAGAAGTTTAAAAACATACATCTTGTATGGCCGTACCGGTACGGCTAGAGAAGTGAAGTGAAGATTTTTTTTACTAGAGTACGAATATTTTTGAAACCGCAACAAATAGTTGAAGACACCTGAAATAATCATACCTACGATTCTGGGGCTAGGTTGCGGCCATAGGGGCCTAGCCAGTAAAGTTGAGGGTGGCTGCAGCCCCACCCTAGGATTCTGGGTAACAGGTCAGTACCCTCTTCAATTCTTACCTATGGAAGAGCAGGGCAGACGCCTTAATGCCTCGCTCGGCGGTGACTCATCAAACGTGGCGATGAGTAAGGATGCATCATCGGGCGATGGAAATCGAAGCACTGAAAGTACTGTCCGGTGGTGTACCTGAAATGATACTATGAGTACTAAGGGGTGGAGGAGCCCCCCGTGATGATTGGTCGGCACGACCCACTCGGCGGTACCCGAGCTGATGACGAGACAGGTGCAGCTGACGCTGCGCCTGGTGTGGAAATCGAAGAACTGAAAGTACTACGGGCGTGGTGGAGGCTCCCTGTGGCAGTCTGTTGTTCGTGGAGCTGCTGGGAGGGTAACCCTTGCTATGATTCACGGGCCTTCACGAGTGTGGTTGGACTCTTAGTGGCAGTGGTATGAAATATGCATGGTGGCAGTTCTTGTTTCGTCCGACGAGCAGCCGCTCCGGGGATGAACAGAACACTTTAGTTCTATAACGTTTCCTATGGAGTGGGGTAGGTGACTGCGACTTTTCCATAAATACCTACGATTTTTCAATATAAACTTTGAAAGATGGTACGTTATTGTGTCAGGAGTCGTCAAACGTAATTTTTTTTTTTTTTTTTTAAGTGGCAGCTCTCCAAGGAGAACACACTTAGGCCGGTTGGCCCTTTGTGATACCACAGTGGGGTTGTCCTTCCCCTTCACTAAACCACATTGAACCAGCCTGAGTGGTTAATAAATGTCAGAACGTCGCTAATGTCAGCATACGCTATGTCCATCAGGTCATCGTAGAAGAAACTTCCCAAGAATTTCCTCCTATTTCTGGAGAGAGCAGGGCATTGACAGAGGAAGTGGACTACCGTCTCTTCTTCCTCTTCGTCTTGGCATGCTCTGCAATAATCAAATGCCTCTAAGCCAAGCCTTCTGGCATGTTTTCCTATGAGCCAGTGCCCTGTTAATACCGATGTGACTCTGGCTAGTGAGTCCCTTCTGAACGAGAGCATCTCCCTTGTTCTTTTGAGATCGTATTTTGGCCATGTTTGTTTGGCAATGGCACACGTGCTTTCTTCAGACCATCTTTGATTGGCACGAGTTATCGTTTTCTCATCGACCCGGAGTTTACATGTTGCCATGGGAACCCCGGGTCGATGATTTATTGTTTCTAAAGGTAACAGGGTACCTGCCCTGGCCAGTTCATCTGCCTTACAGTTACCTGTTATATCATTGTGACCTGGTACCCACATAACAAGTATGTTAAACCGCTCGGCTGCTTTGTTTAATGCTATGCGGCAGTTCAGGGCAACTTTAGAGGTCGTTAATGCGCCTCGCAGAGCCTTGATCGCTGCTTGGCTGTCTGTGAGGATACGGACTTCGCTGCCTTGCATTGCGGCCCTTTGTATCCATCCTATTGCTTCTTGAATCGCCAGGATCTCTGCCTGAAAAACACTGCAGTGGTCTGGCAACCTGAATGAGATATTGATATTTGGTTGCTCCGAAAATACCCCTCCACCCATCCTTCCGTCCAGTTTCGACCCATCTGTGTATATCACCATCTGGGCCTCACCATGGTGAATTGCGTTCTCCTTCCACATCTCCCTCGAGGGGATTTGGGTGGAGAACCCATTCTCGAAGAAGGGTTTGGGAATGGTGTGGTCAATACCTTCGGATGGTTGTTTGTACTCCTGAAGAATCATGGAGTGCCCAATATGAGTCCCCTTCCAAGAGTTAACATTATTCATTCTTAGGGCAGCGTTTGCCGCCATTTGTTTCCCAAGGAGGTCAAGCGGAATCAGGTGCAGGATGGTGTCAAGAGCTTTAGTTGGTGTAGTTCTTAGACAGCCAGTGATTGTCACTTCAGCTAGTCTTTGAACTTTTGCCAGCTCCTTAAGGTGTGCCCCTTTTTTCAAGGAATGCCACCATACCACCACCCCATACATCATGATTGGCCTTATGACCGCCTTGTACATCCAGTGGGTTATCTTCGGGTGCACTCCCCAGCTTTTTCCCACGATCTTTTTGCAGGTGTACAGCGCATTTGTAGCTTTCCGTACTCTCTCCTGCATATTGGGCTTCCAGTTCAGCTTCCTATCCAGAATTAGTCCCAGATATTTAGCTTGGGCTGAGATCTCTAGTGTCACTCCCTCCAGGGTTGGCAACGTGAAGGTCGGGATTACCCGTTTATTTGTGAATAGGACTAACTCCGTTTTCCTTGGGTTGACTCCCAACCCACTGCTGTTACACCATCGAGTTATCCTACCTAATGCTCTCTGTAAAAGAGATGTGAGTATGTTGGGAATCTTCCCCGACACTGCTATGGCGAGGTCGTCCGCATACGCGATTACCGTAACGCCAATGTTATCCAATTCCATCAACAGTTCGTTTAAGGCTAAATTCCATAGAAGAGGTGATAGAACACCCCCTTGGGGTGTACCCTTCACTGGGTATCTTCTTATTTTTGAGCCTCCAAGTTCCGAGTTTATGACCCTATTTCTCAGCATATGATCGATAAACTCTGTAAGCGAAGTCTCTATCCCTAGTTTCTCCAAGGACTGAGCTATCTTTTCGTATTTAATATTATTAAAGGCTCCTTCTATATCTAGAAAGGCTACCAATGTATATTCTTTGTACTTCATCGATTTCTCAATTTTCTGTACTAGAGTATGTAGGGCTGTTTCAACAGATTTCCCTTTACTGTATGCATGCTGGGACTCTGACCACATTGAAGGTTCAATTTTACTCCTGATGTGTGTCTCTATGAGTCTCTCTAGCGTTTTCATGACAAACGAGGATAGACTTATTGGTCTGAAATCCTTGGTTGTAGCGTTAGATGTTTTACCTCCTTTGGGTATGAACACCACTTTTACTTCCCTCCATATTTTGGGGGTATAACAGAGTTCTATACATGCCTCAAAGACTGTCTCCAACCAAGGTATGACAATCTCTGAGGCCGCCTGTAGTTCCGCCGGTATTATTCCATCCGGACCTGGCGATTTGTAAGGTTCGAACCCAAATAAAGCCCAAGAAATTGCTTCTTTACTGAAAAGTCTTTGGGCGCTTCTTTGTTTCCTGGTTTGGTTTGTTGCTCTTGGCAACTCCTGCTTACATCCAGGAAAGTGTGTCTTAGTTAATAGCTCTAATGTCTCAGAGCTGCTTGTGGTCCAGCTGCCGTCTTGCCTTTTTATGTACTCGGGCATTACTGGATCCGTTGCTAGGATTTTTCGAATCCTATTTCCCTCAGGGATTGTTTCAATCATAGTGCAGAAAGTTTCCCAGGAGGCTTTTTTCGCTGTTTTTAATTTGCTTTTGAAAACTCTTTGACTAGCCTTATAGTTTTCCCAATTGTTGGTTACCTTGGCTAGATTGAATAATCTCCGACATTCCTTTCTCAGGGTAATGATCTCTTTTGTCCACCAAGGTGGTCTCTGTCTTCCTTTAACCGTGCGAACCGGGCATGATACCCTGGTTGCCTGATTACAAGCATTGGTAAAGGTTTCTATCGTATCGTCCAGTTCTTCTATTGTGGAAGGTCTGGGCGGTATTTCTAATAGAAGTTCGCTGAGGGCAGTGTTATACTTATCCCATTGCGTCTTCTTTCTGTTACGGTACCTAATTTTGTCCGGCTTCTGAAGGTCCAGACTGAATTCTATGTACTGGTGGTCAGAGAAGGAATGGTCATCTGAGACTTTCCAATCTCTTACATATTGGGCAGCTTGTTCATTGACACACGTTATGTCCAGAACTTCGCGCCTTATTGCGGTGATAAAGGTTGGAGAATCACCTTCATTGCAAATTTCAAGGTTATTACACATGATATATTCAAAAAGTAACTCACCTCTTTCATTTGTGTCCGTACTGCCCCAGATCGTGTGGTGTGCATTGGCATCCGCACCTATGACCACTGGTATCTTCACATTGCCTGCTTTTGCGATAGCTTCTTGAAGGATACTCGGGGGGGGGCGGTTCTTCATGGTCATGTGCTAGGTATGCAGAAACCATCCATATGGTTTGGGATTGAAGTTCTACTGCCAGCACTATGATGTCTTTATTGCAGAACTCTGTCACCATGAAGGCGTTTAGCTCTTTCTTAATGAGAATGCAAGATCTAGGTTTACCAGTTCCCCTTAAGTAAAAGATCTTGTAGTCTTTGGATTTTAGTCCCACCACTTGGTCTTTTACCACCCATGGCTCTTGGACTAGAATTATGTCCTCTCCTTTCGATGTAAGTCGGAGGAGTAACGCAGCTGACGCCGCCCTGGAGTGGTGCAGATTAATCTGAACCACTCCCATGCAGGGCCCTCTGCTCCTCCGACCCATCATAGGCGATTGTAAAGTTTTATTCTTTATATTTTTGTACATTCTGGTTCGTACGGTCTTTCAGTCGACAAGGCAACCTCCAGACCTTTGTGTGTGAGGGGAAATAAACGTCCACCATGACGGCGCCCCTCGTCATGGCAAGTCCTAATCTACACTTCAGATGCGGACAGGTGTCTGAAAGGCTCCGTTATAATACAGCCTGTATTACCCCCTGGCTGCAAACCTCCAATGGGCACGGTACACATTACACCCTGGATTAGGGGGGGATGATGCTCTTAGTCTGGTTCCTCAGGAATAGCCTTTCCGGTATGGGTGACCCTCTCCGGCATAGCCTAATCCTTCCTCGAAACTCGCAAGCCTCCTCGCCACGTCAAGGCGGCACCATCACGAGGAAGCGTCAAACGTAATACTTTTTATTTTAAATTTTTATATTTAAAATAACTCATTCTGTATAGGTATGTACACTAAACCAAAACTCACTATAATAGACGTTAATTAGTATAAATTAATATACGTCTTGAAAAATCAAAAAAAGAATAAGAAAATGTTTAAAAATAGACATTCTTAAATCTCAAAATGTAGTAAAATCTAACTAAATAATTATCGCTTATGTTGTAAAATCACGTTTTAATCACTGCCGCCATATTGAATTTCTCGGAGTACGAGTATTTTGAAATCCAAAAAGGAAAGCAATCGGTTCTTCGTCATAATATTTTATCATGCAATTTCTTAAATATACGAAAAAAGAATAGGAAATTATTTCTGATACTTATATTAGTCTCTATGCGAGAGAGAGAGCTGAATCCTGATCTGGCACAGGACAGGCGAGTTTGGCGAAATAAAATAAGGAGAGCCGACCCCAAGTAAATGAGACAAAGGCGAAGGCGAAGAAGAAGAAGCTTAAAATAGTCTCTGCGCGGTGAATTGTCCATACGATCAATTGTTCTCACGGGTAACTGTCCCCATAGTCAATTGTCCGTGCGGTGAATTGTCCCCACGGTCAACTGTCCATACGGTACATTGTCCCCGCTGTCAATTGTCCATTCGGTAAAAAGGGCATACGGTCAATTGTCCGCGGTCAATCAACTACGAATCATAAAAGACTTATCAAATATTAACTGATTTGTAAATTATATTCACTTCATTTTGTATAGCAATAATTCTGTAGATATAAATTTTAGTTTCTTTTGTTTTTAAATGTCTACTTTACACATTAGTACTTGAACTCTGGTAAAGTAGGGTAATATATTATTTTTTTACAGTGTATCTTTTTTGTATCTTATGGGCCCTGAGTCAAATTGAAAACGCTGTTCGTTATCACCAAGCGATATTTTTTTTTGTATGTGATTTGACGTTTGTTGTAGAATTTTTTTCTACAATAACAAACAACAAACGTCAAATCCCATACAAAAAAAAAATAGCGCTTGACGATAACGAACAGCGTTTTCAATTTGACTTGGGGGCATGATTTGTATTGTATTATATAAATAAAATTTTAAAAAAATGTATGAAATGAACAGTAAATAAGATTCTAAAATAATGTTTAAAATAAAATACTTACTCATCATCGATTACAAAACAACATAACAGATATAATGATTCATTAATTCATAGTATGAGTAATTTGTTTATGTATTTCAAAATATGACTCAATTTGCAAACATGTTTTATAAACTATTAAAATTTTTATTAGTTTTTAAATCATTGCCATTAATATAAAAAAAATTGCAGGCCATTGCTTTCAACTAATATATACTATATTAACTGTTAATTAAAACATGCTTTTGATACTTTTTGTCTCATAAATCCAGACTAAAATCACAGAAAAATGGTAAAAAAAATATTATGTACTCTATTCTCTCTGCTTGGGTCAAAATTGTTATAGCATGATGGTATAATATTTTTGAAAATTCCTAAATGAAAATAAGGAAGCTAGGTATAATCTAAATAACTACTATTGTGCAAGGTTAAATATGTCATAAAAAATGACCACTTATCATACAATAAATAATATTGTTTAACTTCTGCCCTTGAAATAAATATTATACAAGTTTATATTAATAGCAATAAATAAATAATAATTAACATTTTTCTTGTATGAATGGATAATAATAAGATTTCATTTCTATAAATAATGTTCATTTTATAAACATGCACATAATATAGTAATAGTAATTTAAAACACAATTGCATCAAGGAATTTACATACCTAAGCACATAATAATTAATAAATATTTTAAGATATTTTGTTATCTATATAAAACATGTAGGTTTATATGTCAGGATAGGATAGTATGGAGGTCAGTCTGTTTTTCCTACCCAGAATATAAAAACAACATGATGGTATGTATGTATGTTTAGAGATTAAGTATCAAAATATTAAGTATCCATAGACATTGTGTATAGGCAACTGCCATACAAATTGTATGAAGCAATGTTGTCACTAACTTCAATTTTTATAAAAATTTAAAAAAAAAGTTTGACATGTACCACTACTACTACAATGATAATACTTTTTCTAGCAAATTAAATTATCTAGTTGGGGTGTTTCGGCTTTTTTCAATATTTTTAAAAACTTTAGCAGTTAAAGCAGTTAAACACATAAATTTATCATAAAAAAATGTTTTTCTCAATAAAAAATGTTTGAGAAACTCTGGAACTTTTTTGAAAAAATAAATTTGAGATTTTGTATTTGTCTATATTTATACTAACTTTCTGTGTTCTAGCTTTTATGGTTTTTGAGATATATTATGGAAAAATAATGTAAAAATTGAAAAGCTAATAGTTAACCCGAAAATTCAAAATTCTGAGTATAAAAATTATAACTATCTAAATATTTTGAAATTTTGGGCTCTGTGAACTGAGCGGATCAAAAATTATAAGGGACACACACACGCGCACACACACAGACACACAAAATATTCAAATTCTGAATTCATCCATATATATAGAACATATATGCTATGAAGCCTCTAAGTTGGTGTTTTTGGCATGCAAAAAGTCCACTACACCATACAAAATGTTTTATACTGTCGATTCATTAAGAGAATTCAATTCTCTTGAAGGAATCGACATTTGGAATATAATACCAATAACAATGACCCTCAGAGAGAAGGCAGAAGGAACTTACAAGGAAGGAGAAGTTGACTGTGGAAATGACTTTGGACTGAAAGACTGCATACCAGGGGGTCTAACCCCAGAAGAATTGGTAAGGAGAAGTTGACTGCGGAAATGACTTTGGACTGAAAGACTGCATACCAGGGGGTCTAACCCCAGAAGAATTGGTAAGAGACAAAAAAGAAAGAAGGAAAAGACAAATACCTCCTTCAATTTCAAATTGACTTAACAAACAACATCTTGAAAAGTATTACGTTATTCATACGCATCTAGAGTTGATGCTCTTTCTTCTATGCTGCGTTAAAAGCGTTATTTTTACGTAATTTTTTTTTACTTAACTTTTGTAACCTAATTTTCTCTTATCCAACCGTCGATTTGTTCAAGAGAACATTATTCCCTAAACATATCGACAAAGTATAAAGCCAAGATATGCGAGAATTGTATGCACGGTCTATATTTATCACAGTTTTTCCAACTTTGGAGTCAAAAAACACCAATTTAGAGGCTTCGCAGCATATATGTTCTGTATATATATATATGGATTTACTCAGAATTCAGAGTAGAACATTTAGTGTGTCTGTGTGTGTGTCCCCCCTTATAACTTTTGATCCGCTCAATTTACAGAGCCCAAAATTTCAGAATATATAAATAGTTATATGCCTACAAAACATTTATACTCAGAATTTTGAATTTTTATTTCAGTCAGGGGTTATCAACTTTTGAATTTTTACTTTATTTTCCATATATCTCAGAAACCATAAAAGCTAGAACACTGAAAATTGGTATAAATATAGACAAATACAAAATCTCAAATTTGTATTTCAAAAAAATACCATAATTTCTCAAACATTTTTTTATTATAAATTTGTGTATTTCCTGTACTCACTTATAATTAGCTGGTTAAAAATCGGGTAGGTAACTCTACACCTTAACACCTTTCAAATTCCCCTGGTCCTGAGCTAAATGCGCTGTGCGCCAACCCATTTTCAAAAAGTGAGTTAACACACGCGCAATGAATTGAGTTGACTCAATTGTGCGGCATAGCACAGTGTTACGCATCTCTACAGTATTAAAGACCGTCACAGGGTGTCGATTTTCTCAATTTTTTTGAAATGTCTATAATTTTTAAAATACCTAACTTAGATTGTTTTTATATTCCTCTGATAACTATTATGACCTGTGACCTGTTACCTGATTCCGGCTTGACGTCGACTTCTGGGACACCCTGTATATGTTCTATATATGGATTTACTCAGAATTTGGATTAGAACATTTAGTGTGTGTGTGTTCCTTATAACTTTTGATCCGCTCAACGTACAGAGCCTAAAATTTCAGAATGTATAGAAAGTTATAGGCCTACAAAACTTTTATACCCAGAGTTTTAAATTTTTGTTTCAGTCAGGGGTTATTAACTTTTAAATTTTTACTTTATTTTTCCATATAAGTATATATCTCAAAAAACATAGTGATAGAACACTGAAAATTGGTATAAATATGGAAAAATATAAAATCTCAAATTTATTTATTCAAAATATTCCAGAGTTACTCAAACATATTATTTTCAAAATTTCAAAAAATATCGAACGAAACTGAAATACCCCCAACTAGATAATTTTATTTTCTATAAAAAATATTAACGTTGTAGTAGTACATCTCAAACTTTTTTAAAAATTTATACAAAAATTGAATTTAGTGACGACATTGTTTTATACAATTTTTATGGCAGTGGCCCAAATTTGTGTGCAGAAATGATTAAATTAACTTGTTAGGAATAAAGAATAAATTAAGTTAAATAATAAGTAATAGATACAATCCAATTCACTAAATTATATTAATCTTACCTGTTTCACCAAATAATATTTATTCACAACACATATTTGAATCAACTATTTAAATAACTCAGACATATTATCTCTTCATAAAAATATATCTCATTAAATGGAATGTAAAGTTTTCTGTTTGAACACTTTATACGTTATTTCTTTTCGCCAATACATTATTTCCTTCATAATAAAATTATATAAACGATTGTATAATTCACTGTAATAACTTTCTTATTCGAAACGCGCCTTATTTACATATCATATTAAATTATGCTCAATTACGCTCTATGATTACGCTGCATGAGCATGACAGTCAATGACAGTACCATAGAAAAGAAATTTGACAGTAAAATCAGTGTGACCGTTTTCCAAACTGCCGAAAATACCGCACTTGTGGCGAAAATATACTAAAATATACCAAACCCAATGTGAAAAAATACCAAAAAAATACTAAATTTTTTAACGATATTTGGGAACATACTAAGAAAACACGCATATATTTATAGTATAATTGTTACGTATATAACAAAGAAGAGCATGGAAAACGAGTTAATAACCGGATAAACAAAATAATATGGCGGGGGAGAAAGGATGTGTCGCGAGTAAGAAATGGAATCATATGAAATTCGGTTATATGTACAGAATAATAATGATCATCTTTGCAGAAAAGTCAAATTAAACACATTAGCTCTTGCTGAAAAGAATTTAAAAAATAATCGACTGTCATGTACCTAAAAATCTAAATATTATATTCAAGGCAAAAATAGAAAAGATCTTACAAATCTGAGCTGCTCCCGTACTGGAGCTGTCAATTAAATACTTAATTAAGCACTGTCACTTAACTACTTTCGAAGAAAAAAAGATATTTTTAATCGCCCCATAGATATGAAAAAAAAAATCCTACAAAGAGTATGATTAACAAAGGATTGAGATTACTTAAAGATGTATGATGGTGCATCTGAAAGTAAATTTATTATGAAATTCATTTCTGTTCCTATTCAGGACAATAATTTGGTCGTATTTTCGCTTCATAATAATTATTATGTAACTCCACCAAAACACAAAATGTCAACAAACTTTGTTCAATGTGGATGATACAACATGTCATTTTACAGAAGTTATTTAATGTTCGATACTTTTTAGTATTTTTTAGAATAATGTGAAAAGTCACCAGTTAAAAAGTATAATTCAAAAGATCCACCACCATGTCCATCAATGAGTAAATAATAGAAGTAAAGAGCGGTAAAATTATCATAGACAAAAAAAGTGAATTCAGACAGAATATTAAAAAAAATAAGTACCAGAAAATAGTAAGAATTTAATTTTCCAAAAATCACAAAATATACCAAAAAATAATAAAAAAATACCAAAAAATGGTATTTAATTTTCCAAAAATCACAAAATATACCAAAAAATACCAAAATTTTCAAAAATACTAAAAAAATAGCAAAAGTGTTCCAAAGTGGCGAAAAAATACCAATTTAGTACTAAAAATACTAAAAACGGTCACACTGAGTAAAATCCACAAGAACAATAGCTGTCATTTCATTATGGAAAGTCAACAAGGTCGATATTGCCACTATACTGTGTCTCAAATCCCCAAATATTCTGACGAATAGCCCTACGCACACTTTTATTACCTATGCTGTAATGTTATGATTAACTTTTTTTTAGTTCAATTAATATAGTTGTCGCCAAATATCTTCAGCAGTTTCGCTTTGAAAGGGGCGATTTACACGTGTACCAAAGAAGAAAAAATACACAAATTTGCGCTCTGCGCACCCGGAAGCCTGATTCAAGATATTTGGCGACAACTATACATGGAATGATATTTAAAATATGTTTGTTAGGCACATCATTTTCAACGCACCAAATTGATATCTCATGGGGCCAAATTATTATAAAAAATGTTAAAAGGACACCACGTTGGAATGCCAAAATTGTTAAAAAAAATAATAATTAATGTCGAAATTGTTTACGTTAAAACATACTGCTTTGAAGGCCTCACGGTGGATAGCGCTAAATTGTTAAAAATGGTATATAGACGTTCAGAATAATAAATAATTGCTACAGACATGGCAACAATACCCTTGTTTATCCACCCTAGTGTATTTAACTAGCGTCTACAATCCGCATTTACCATTCCGCATTCTGTTTCCGTTTGACTCTCTGATTGGTTGAGATCTCGTTGTATGGAATCAAATGAGCTATGAAATTTTATATTAAATGCGAAAATTAAATAAAAAATGTAAATTTAATTTATAATAATTTATAATTCAATTTATAAAGCAACTCGCTCACGCGAGTCGCTATTATTATTATTAACAAACTTAAACCTAACCTAAGAATGCAGAAAAGAAGAGCTGGGACTAGACGCTACTGTGTATTTAGTTGATCAGTTGTCATTCGGTAGTTGTCAGATAGAGTTCAGTGAGTGTTCAGACAGTGGTAGTCGGTCAGTAGTAGTGAGTAATTGTCTGTAGTGAGCCTCGTGCGACAGTTTAGCCATGGATACGTAGTTTAACGCTAGACGAATAAAATTCAGTATATTTTCCGCGAACGGGGTTATATCATAAAAAAATGATTGGCTGGGCTGTCGGACGGCCTCAGCCTTTTAAATTGTATAAAGTAATGATTAAGTTCTTTTCAGATTCTCTACCTATCATCGAGGGGTGATTATAAGTATTAATAAAGAATTTCTTTCAGATAGGTGATACCGGCCCGCCTCGGCCCCATGTCCGTGAGAGAGATCCACCGTCCTATTCGAGTAAGTTGTGGCTTACTTCTCCGTGGAACCTACCCCGACCGTCAGCGGGATTTTGGGGAAATTTTATTTAATTTTTTTTTTATGTGGAAACGTTTTTTTTTCATGATGAAATTACTTCTTTTCAACAGTTGACAGCTACCGACAGCTAGATAGCTGATTTTTTACAAAAAGACGACCGGATCTTCTCCGGCATAAAATAACGATTTGATAACTGAAAGAACCCTTGGGATTCCGCCAGAGAATCCCAACAGATCGTGCGCTATCGGTCCTGCCACCAAAAGAGGCACACTGCCGCGAAATCGGCCCCCAAACTGCCGCAGGATACCTCCACCACGCGGTAATTATTTTTTGTAAATCTTTTGGTTCAAAATTGTAACTGTATAGGCCTCTCCAGAGTGGAGCCAAGGATAGTAGGGACTCCTCAAGCCGCCGCGTGCCTCTTAACCCATTAATTGTATTTTATCAATTTTTCTTTTATTTTTACCGTTGACTCGAGGCACCTACGGTTTGGGAAGTCACTGATTGTTGTAACCGCGTGGAAAGGAGGGCTACAGCCTGTCGCGCCCCTGACCCAGAAATTTGGCTTCTCCTCTGCTTCTTCTTTTTGTTTATTTTATGTTCTGGATCAAGGACCTATACCTGATGACGTCCCCGCCTGTAGCTTCACCGCTGGTCTACGACTGGGTGATCTGCTGAGCGTCTCCCTTATCAGACGGTCGAAGAGGAAAGGACCGCGTCCTTGGGGTGAGTGCATTCAGGTTCTCTCTCGATCCAAGACCGAAGCTGGTCACATTGTCTAACCAGGACACCTTGCGTCTATAGAACTGACAGCCCTCTCTGCAACCGCAGAGAGAGAACTAGTGTCATAGGTACCATTACCAATGAGGGGTAATTATAAGATAGTTTTTAAGTTATAAAAAATGGTGCCACTATTTTTACGACCGGAATTGGCGGGAAAAGCGTTTTCCCGCCAAAAAGTGTCTATTTACACGACAAATTTTCTGACGTCCTCTATGTTTTTGGGTCATTTATAACCATAGAAAGCGCAGATAAATCAAAATACAAAAATATTTACCTTTGTCATTTTTTCAATGGTCATAAATTCATCATGGAAACCAACTTGAAGAAAAAATTAATAATATTGGCACCTTATTATATTTACTTAATTTTATAAATAATTTTTTCATCGAGATATACAATTATAACAAAGTATAAACAAAGGTAAATATTTTTATAACTTGATTTATCTGCGTTTTCTGTGGTTATTTTTGGTTTTCGTCTATGGTTGAGTCGTGTAAATAGTCGTAGCCTATAAAAAAAGTAATTAAGTGTTAAAGTGTAAGTTTCAGATGGGTCTATGGCAGAGCGGTTAGCGCGCTGGGCTAGCAATCCAATGATCGCGAGTTTGAATCCTGCCTCGACCGATTTCGTTCACCTATAGCACAAGCATTTATGCTTATTTAAGGGAACGTAGTGATATCGGCCCGCCTCGGCCTCATGTCCGCGAGAGAGATCCACCGTCCTATTCGAGTAGGTTGTGGCTCACTTTTCCGTGGAACCTACCCCGACCGTCAGCGGGATTTTGGGGAATTTTTTTTTATGTGGCAACTTTTTTTTCATGATGAAATGACCTTTTTTTCAAAAAAGTTGACAGCTACCGTCAGCTAGTCAGCTGATTTTTACAAGAAGACGACCGGATCTTCTCCGGCATAAAATAACGATTTGATAACTGAAAGAACCCTTGGGATTCCGCCATAGAATCCCAACAGATCGTGCGCTATCGGTCCTGCCACCAAAAGAGGCACACTGCCGCGAAATCGGCCCCCAAACTGCCGCAGGATACCTCCACCACGCGGTAATTATTTTTTGTAAATCTTTTGGTTCAAAATTGTAACTGCAGAGGCCTCTCCAGAGTGGAACCAAGGATGGTAGGGACTCCTCAAGCCGCCGCGTGCCTCTTAACCCATTAATTGTATTTTATCAATTTAACTTTTATTTTTACCGTTGACTCGAAGCACCTACGGTTTGGGAAGTCACTGATTGTTATAACCGCGTGGAAAGGAGGGCTACAGCCTGTCGGTCCCCTGACCCAGAAATTTGGCTATCTCTTCTGCTTCTTCTTTTTGTTTATTTTATGTTCTGGATCGAGGACCTACACCTGAGGACGCCACCCGCCTGTAGCATTCCGCCGGCCTACGACTGGGTGATCTGCTGAGCGTCTCCCTTAGCAGACGGTCGAAGAGGAAAGGACCGCGTCCTTGGGGTGAGTGCATTCAAGTTCTCTCTCGATCCAAGACCGAAGCTGGTCACGTTCTTTAACCAGGACGCCTTGCGTCCATAGAACTGACAGCCCTCTCTGCAACCGCAGAGAGAGAGAGAGAGAGAGAGAGAGAGAGCTGGTGTCAGATTGTCGCCCAACTTAGTGGCCTTTTGAACTAGCGTGTTCAAACGAACTACGCACACCCTGAGATCGATCTCTCTCGAGCCGGCAAAGAATCATAATTATCAATTGTATGGAAATAATATTATAATAGTTGACCTTATATGTAACTAAGATAAGTGAACTTGTCAAGCTTTCTTCAAATTATGCCTATTGATGACTGTACAATGATACATGGTTATAAATAATAAAATGATTTTTTTTATTTCCATTGTTTACACAACATATATATAACAATAACAAAAAAAATAATTATATTTTGGAAAGAATCATCATAAACATAATATGTACAATAGGCATGATGACTAATTTTGAAAAACTATCTCACGATGTTTTTACGCATTCACTGTTTTCAAATATATATACATTTCTACATAAAATAAAGGTTTAGTAGCAAAAATCGCCATTTTAAAATCAAATTTGACATTTACGACAAAAAAACGCTTGTAGTATCATGGCGGCTGCCGACCCTGACAGTGACGTCACGATATCGTAAACTGCATATCACTACTATATGTACTACATGTATTCTAAGACGATTTGTGTATTTATAATCAATTCAAAAGTGCATAAGTGTTGTGCGGTCCCTAAATGTACAAACACGACGAAAAAAACCTACTGAGGTATTTGTTTTCGTCCCACGCGAAAAACAAGAGAAATAAGTAATTTCGCACGGCGAGACACAAGTGTATTTTATTAATTACGCGTTTACAATGAAGTACAGTATTTGTTCCCCCACGTTAAGCTCTCAATAATATAATATTTACCATTATTTAGGCAATAAGCATATAAAGAACTTCATTAATGTCCAAACGTCAAAATAGGCCATCATACGTTTCCCGCGTATGTTTATAGCTTATGAAAACATAATGTAGAGAGAAGAAGGAGCATATTTTATCGATTTTCGAGATGTAAATTGTATTTAAATTACAGATAAATAAAGTACTTATATGTACTTATTATTAAGTTTTTACGTTTCGAAATTCTGATGAGCAAAAGTCTTTGTTCGACGCAAAGAAATATCCGACCATCAAAAGTTCCATTCTAGGTAAGACAGGCAGAAGAAATGACTACTATGGCTGCTGTTGCTAAAAATAACGATAGCAGATAAATATAGCAATGTGTATTTCCATTTCAACCTCATATAACACTGTACAACTCCCACAAACATCATTATATAACAAAATCAAAGAAACAATATAATAACATCATTTTATTTAATCGAATATTTTTATTATTGCATATGCGCAAACATTGGATTTTTTTCCCTGTCGGGAGTCAAAGATATTTTTTAACAGATTTTTAATTATCTCAATAGAGACGAAGTTGGAATATTTACTGTAGGAGAACCGGGAAATCAAGGCACCTACAGGGCTTACGACCTGTCATCAAGTAGGTAACTAAGACAAAAATGACCTTATAAGTCTGGCGCAATTCAGGGGTGACTTCTATGCGAAAAATGCATTGTCACCTCAGATATAAGAATTGTAGCTTTCATTATTTACAAAAAACCAATTCTCTCAATAGATGGCGTTCCAACAAAATAAATAAAAATAATAAGATTGTTGTTCATAATTTCACCCATAGATGGCTGTAGTAAAAATTCCTTATTTTCAAGCGAAAAGAATTTCAGTATTACAATATATAGAACTTTCAAAATTGAATTGATAGGGATCTCATTAAAAGGCATAATTGGTGATCATTTTATTTTATAATCAAGCAATGAAAGCCACCAAGTTATTTATTTCTGAAACGTTAAATATTCTCCACCACGTTACAATACTCGTTGCGTGTTATAACAGATGCGTCAACGATTCAATAGAGTGGATAGCGATATTATTTGGTTTATTGTCCCAAATAAATCAATAAATAAAAATAGCATGTTAAAAATAAGCAGCATATTCCATATAGATTGTTATGAAAAAAAATAGCCATTTCGAACAACACTACAATTGACAGTAACAATCGAGGCCATACGAGAAGTCATGCGCTCTGCAGGCTGATTTTGTATAAACACCAGAGGAGAAGAAAGGAGTTAAGTACTATTTTATCTGTGGATTTAGCTCGTTAACACCAATGTATGTATATTTTTGGTATTTTGTAAGCGAATTTTCTTTCGTTGTCTTAACCCCAATAAAATACTCGGAGTTAAAATTATTTATTTATTTGTAGAATAAGAGTTATCTCCTGTCAAATCACGCGACGAATTTACTTCTATGTTTTCTATGCACGCGAGTTTGATATTGTGAAATTGACTAATTACAGTAATTAATTCATCCATAATCATTTACAAGGTGTGTATTATTTATCTTGTACAATATTCATACCATACATATTATTGACCAAATTTATTATTTATTTTAGTATTTGACTTGTTTATACATTCGTTGTTAATATTTCGACTTAGGTCTTTGGAGGCTTAATATTTCATGAATTTGACGTTTCAAACAATGAAACATGACGTTTTTCTTTGAGTATAATAATATAAAATGAGGATACTAATCACGTTTTGTTTATTTGCAGCATGTCATACTTATTTTAGCGAGCGTTAAAAGACGATAAAAAGACGATGGTCCGTTGGACATGCCGAAAGACTTCTTAAGACTGCTGACACCAGCTCTCTCTCTGCGGTCGCAGAGAGGGCCGTCAGTCCTCTGGACGCAGGGCGTCCTAGTTATGTAAAGTGTGACCAGCTTCGGTCTTGGATCGAGAGAGAATTGAAGGCACTCACCCCAAGAACGCGGTCCTTTCCTCTTCGACCGTCTGCTGAGGGAGACGCTCAGCAGATCACCCCGTCGTAGACCAGCAGGAAGCTACAGGTGGGTGACGTCCTCAGGTATAGGTCCTCGATCCAGAACAAAAGAAAAAAAGAGAACAGAAAAGCGATTGCAGACGAGAAATTCTGGGTCAAGGGCGCGACAGGCTATGGTAATCCTCCCCTCCACACGGTTACAAAAGAGGGGCCCTGGCTTGCGCTAGGGCAGACACTTCCCAGGCCGTTGGCGCCTCGAGTCAGTAATAAGATAAAGTCAGGTGTAAAAATAAAAAAATTGCAAGTTACGAGGCGCACTACGGCCTGAGAAGCTGCTTCTATCCTTCGGCTGCAGTCTGAAGAGGCCTCTACAGTTACAAAGTGCTGCCAAAAGATTTACAAAAATTTACCGCGTGGCGGAGGTACCTTAAGTGTTCAATTTTGTGACAGTTGCACCTCTGTTGTGTCAGGGCCGATGGATCTCAACCTGTTGGGATTCTCTGGCGGAATCCCAAGGGTTCTTTCAGTTATCAAGTTGGTTTTTTTTGTGCCGGAGAGTGTCCGGCAGCCTTTTTTTTTTTTTTAAAGTCTGCTGATCAGCTGTTCGTAGCTGTCAGAGTCTTTTTTGTTTTTGAAAAAAGTTCAAAATCATTGTGCAAAAAAAATTGCCATATAATAAAAAAATAAAATTAATTTTCCCCAGAATCCCGCTGACGGTCGGGGTAGGTTCCGCGGAGAAATTTAGCCACAACCTACTCGAATAGGACGGTGGATCTCTCTCGCGGACATGGGGCCGAGACGGGCCGGTATCAATCGCCAATTCAAATCATATAAATATCAAACTCTCAATTAACATCATATCTCAATGACCTTAACCTTCTCGATCCTTTGCAGTCTGGTTTTAAGAGGGGTCATAGTACTACCACTGCGTTGCTTAAGATCACTGAGGATGTGAGACTGGCCATGGAGGAGGGAAAACTCACTCTTCTTACCTTATTGGACTTCACCAACGCCTTCGGTAGTATTGATTTTGACTTGCTCCTCTCTAAACTGAGATCTCTTAATTTATCGGATGTGTCTCTTCGATGGTTTAGTTCATATCTGTTGGGGAGAAAGCAGAAAATTGTTACTTCTGAGATTTCTTCAAATGAATTATCTCTGACTACTGGTGTTCCCCAGGGAGGAATCCTGTCTCCACTCTTATTTTCTATCTTCATCACAACAATGACTTGTGGCATCTCCTGTTCGTATCATTTGTATGCGGACGACCTTCAACTATATTCTCACTTTAAGTCTGAAAACATAACCTCATCAATTAACTCAATGAACCTGGATCTTCATCGGATTGGTCTGTGGTGCTCTCGGAATGGTCTGCTTGTGAATCCTACAAAGTCGCAGGCGATTATTTTGGGAAGCCATAGAATGATTTCTCACGTCGATATGACTTCTTTGCCCATGCTCATGCTTAATGGCTCAGTCATCTCTTTCTTCCAGTCTGTTAAGGACCTGGGAGTTTACCTTGACACTAGTCTATCCTGGTGGAAGCAGATTGGCGAGGTTAGCCGTAGGACGTTTGCCACTCTTCACTCTCTTAAGAGACTGCAGCGGTTTCTATCTACTGAGATAAAAACCCTGTTGATCCAGTCCTTGATTTTTCCTATTTTTGATTATGCTGACGTCTGCTATCTCGACATTAAATCTGAGTTCTTATCTAAATTAGACCGTCTGCAGAATGTCTGCATTAGATACATCTTCGGTCTGAAAAAGTTTGACCATGTATCGGAATTTCGTACAAAACTGGGCTGGTCTTCAATGGGCAAACGCAGGGATGTTCACACACTCTGTCTTCTCTATAAGATTTTGTATAGTGAGGTGGCACCAAAGTATCTCAGAGACAGGTTTCATTTTTCATCGGAGCATGGTCTTCCTCTGAGATCGGGTAATAACGGTCTTCTTGTGATTCCCTCCCACCGATCGGACTTCTACACTAATTCTTTTACTGTTCATAGTGCTAGGCTCTGGAATCAACTTCCCGTTGATACTCGAACCTTACCATCATTTTTCTCTTTCAAACAGCGGGTGAAACTCTGATGTCTCTCTTCCCTCCCTGCCTCATTTTCCTCCTTACCACTATCTCCGCCCCTTCCTTTTTTCTCCTTCCCATCCCCCTAAATGCATATGTGTGTTTATGTATGTATGTATGTGTGTGTATATGTATATATATGTTCTGATATATATGTTCTTATATATTCTTATATTATTTTTATTTTCTAAGGTTGACTGGAAGATGTTAATTTTATTAACAAGTCCGCCTTTTGGCTTTTTTAATGTTTTAACTTGCTCTTGTTTGCACTTATTTTGTTATGTTATTTTAGCCAATAAAGAATTATTATTATTATTATTATTATTAATCGCCCCACCCTTTTCGAGAGAAATCCAGCGTCCTGTCATTCGTCCATTCCTCCCGAAAGCGGCTCGGCAAACGCGGGGCCCTATGGCGATGACGAAAGACGGCGGCCGAGGTCGAAGGTTGAGAACCCGTACCAGAATGGTCGGCCATTCCTGCCAGTGGATCGTCGGAGCCTCCCGATGTTACGTGACCGGAGCATTCGGATAAGTCCGATAAGGCAGCCCCTGGTGTTAGCGTTGGTGCCTCTTGGATGGCCCGCTCATGCACTTCCTGCGGACTAGTCACGGTGGCAGTCATCGCATGTCTCAGATACTGGAGGGTGTTCGCACCAACAGTGCACTTCTCGGGGGCGCAGCGCAGGCCATACAACGCCAGGCGCTCCAGCACCAGCCGAAGGTGACGGCAGCGCTCCTCCCGCGTCCCCGAGGAGACGATGATGTTGTCCAAGTAGACCATGCAGAATTCGTGAACGAATCCTGCTGTCACTTGCACCATCGTCCTCCGGAAACCGGACGGCACACCAGCCAAGCCAAAAGGCATCACCTCCAACCGGTAGCGGGCCCCGTCCGGCGCTGCAATAGCCGTGAGCGGTCGAGATTCTGGAACCTCCCGAAGGTCCTCCAACACTTCTCGTATCTTCCCCTGTGCAGGAGCCGGAACACCCTCACAAAGTGGCAAGGTCGCGGTTTCTGGGGGTGAATATGCCCGATGGGGGGTCAAATGTATGGTGGTTCGCTCCCTCTTCCCGAAGTTAACGCAGCCCCGGCGGAAGTCAACGCAGACCTCCTCTTCCAGGAGCCAAGATTGCCCGAGAATAGCTTCCTCGCGCAGGCCGTCCGCGACGAGAAAAGTCGATGCCGTTCGAACGCCCTTCGTTGACCACTCCAGGGTCGCCTCCCCTCGTACCTCCATTGTCATGTTGGAGTGGGCTAGCTTCAATGATGGAAGACCAGTCACGGGGACAACAGCTTCCGAAGGAACCAATGTTCCTCTTACAAGGTTGTGAGAGGCGGCAGTATCAATCAGTGCTTGACATTCCTGCCCCCTCAGCTCAATTTTGATCCGGGGTAAATTTGAGTGATGGGTGACAACGTAGCACTCGGCCTCTCCGGTCTGGAGAATTGGAGCGTCAGCTGGCCGATCGCTTCGGCGCGTTGTCAAGTCCGGGTCCGGGCGCGTGATGGCCCCAGGGCGATCGGATGCCCTCTCTGTTCCCAGTTGCTCCGGTCGGACGGGGGCCGCCGTTCTCCGACCGGACGCCGCGCGTGCCTTAGAACGCGCCGTCTCCTCTTCCAATCTCCTCAGCACCGGGCACTGACCAACGGGGTGCATGTCCCCGCGGGGTGCATGTCAATCGCAATCACAATCGCATAGTTGTGACAGTTCTATTCTTTTACTCCCACAATTATTACAATTTTAGATTATTTCTGCCTATTAATTTGCATTATAATTCATTCTAACGTGTAAATAAGTGTCTATTACATCCGCACAGATATTGGTTAACGGTTTTGTTACTTACTGTGTTTATTATATTCAATTTAAATAATTGTGTTTCTGACATTATCCTAATAGGTAAATTAAAAACTACCGTCATTCAATCAATGTGAAGTGTTGTGCATTTCGATAGCAGATACCTACCACCTAATACGTTGACAGTAATCTCCAGTAGCTCCCAAATTAGCGGACGAAATGGATTGTGTAGCATGCAACACCCTTATTACCGATGGAGTCTTTTGCAAGATGTGCACTAAAAACTATCATTTTGCATGCGGAGGTATTACTGAAACAAACTTCCGTAAATTGTCGCAGGATAAAAAAAACAATTGGAAATGTCAATCATATAAAATCATCCCTGGAATTAACAATGAATCTTCCATAATTAGAGAGCTTCAACGTATGAATGAAGAACTATCCTCATTGAAAACTATCAAAACACAGGTTAATGAGTTAGCCAGCGAAATGGCGGACTTGAAAAAATCCATCAATTACAGCAATTCATTGATGGACACGTTTACGTCAAAATTTGTGGAACTGGAAAATAAAATCAACAAAATAGACACCCTAGAGAAAGAGGTCGCTTCACTCCACACCAGAGTTGACAGACTTGAGGAAGAGGCAAACAATCGGGACCAGTGGTGTCGACAACAAAATTTGGAGATTCGTGGAATTCCTCAACTTAAAGATGAAAACACGCTACATATTATCTTGAAAATTGCAAACATACTCAACGTGCCATTGGATACAAAGGACATAATTTTTTCAACTAGAGTAGCATCTGCCACCACCTCTCAATATCCTAAATCAATAGTTGTGAAATTTAGCAATAACGACCTGAAAAATAACTTTCTTGCTGCCTTCAAAGTGAGGAAGGGTTTATCTACCAAGAGTTGCGGACTGCCTGGTGCTGAAAATAATATTTATATAAGCGATCACCTGACAAAAACTAATAAGCACCTTTTTCATCGTGCTCGGGCAACTGCCAAGGAGAGGGGATTTCAATTTGTCTGGTTGAGGAATTGCAGGATATATGTTCGAAGGAACACCACATCCCCACCGATATTGATTTCAAGAGAAGAGGACCTAACCAAGATCTCCTAAAACTTATTTGCCTTCTTCTCTTGCCAGCTTTAGTCCCTTCAGATTCCTCTGACTGCTTGGCCATTCCTTTCCAAACTCACCTTATTCTTATAGTCCTCTATCGTATTACCTTTTTCATCTCCAGATTTATTATTCTATTCATATTTATTAATTGTTACCGACCATGTCCCAACGTGTTGAGAAACACTGGTCCTATCAACATTATTTTCGATGCTAACTGTTCTGATAAGTCTGTACCTGTCTCGCTCGCACTCATTGATTCTCATTCAACGGTCCATGATTCGATTTATATGTTCTTAGCTAACGCACAAATAACTCGTAATTGTTCATTTGATGTTTATTGTTTTCGATTGTCAAAAATGGGTGAGTGCTCCCTTTTATTTTATTATATTATTAATTATTTGGGCCGTGTAAACTATGCATATTATGTCTCATTCTTGGATATTACTATCAAGAATACTTGTTACAATAGTGCTTACATACTATACATTCGATACCATAATATTATCTCAATCTCTCACTTGCAATTCATTTACACTTTGACTGGGTCGTACCGTGTGCCACTTCGATATTTTATATTGACTTATTTTCACTTTACATGTTTATTTATTTTAACTATATTTTTCATCAATATACATACTTTATATGAAGTGTGCATATTTTTAATAAGTACCTACCTATTTCCATGCATACCTATAAAAAATTGTTATTTATTGATTTATTGTTATACAATTCTTTACTATAATCTATTGCTTCTGACATGACATTGAAAATATATTATCAGAATGTTCGCGGCTTAAGAACAAAAACAGATTTATTTTTTAGGAATGTTGCTTGTAGTGATTTTTCAATAATAGGTATTACAGAAAGTTGGTTGAACAGTGAAATTATGAATGGTGAATTATTCGACTCGCGATACTCAGTATTTCGAAAAGACAGAAATTACACCGCTACAGGGCAAACACTTGGAGGCGGAGTTGTTCTTGCCCTGGACCGACGCCTCCAAGGAGTGCATGATGAATCATGGAACCTAACAACAGAGGATATTTGGGTTTCTGTAGACATTAAATCTGTATCCAAGACTAAACTGTACATAGGTTGCGTATATATTCCACCTGGTAGAGACCATAGTGCTCAAATATTGAAATTTTCTGAAGCAATATACCTGAAGCGATTAGAACACCCTAATGATCTCATAATAATTCTCGGAGACTTTAACCTCCCCGATATTGACTGGACCACTGAGAATAACAATCTTTACCTAACTCCGTGCAATTATAACACAAATGCCAGTATACAATTTGTTGATAATATAAATGCAACCGATCTCAACCAATTTAATTGGTTGAAGAATATGAATGGTAGAATCCTGGATTTAGTGTTGAGTAATATAGAATCAAAGATTACCTTAAGCGACATTAAATTTGTGCCTGAAGATAATCATCATAAATCAATCATAATCAATATATCAACTAATACCATTCAACCTCTAACCGAAAACATCAAACGAAAACGTATATATAGTAAGGGTAATTTTGATGAAATCAATAGAAAACTATCTCAAATAGATTGGAATCTATTAACTCTAGAGACAGACATCAACTCTGCTGTTGCCAAATTTTATGAAATACTTAATAGTCTAATTAATGAGTTTATACCTACAATTGATGTTAAAGATCGAAACTATCCCACTTGGTATACATCCTCGCTAATCAAAGTTATGAAAGAAAAACTAAAATACCATAGAAAATATAAAATATTTAGAAACCCCATCGATTATGCAACATTTTCCTTACTCAGATCGAGACAAAAAAGAATGACAAGAGAATGCTACGATCGTTATATATTTAATACCGAATATAATATAAGAGGTAACCCTAAATCTTTTTGGCAATATGTAAAATCAAAAAAAACTATTAACTTCATTCCAAGCACAATGAAATTAGGTAATGATACTGTGAATACTGGACAAGACATAGCAGATTTATTTTCGAAACACTTTGCTTCGGTATTCGTTTCAAATAATAATTCAAATAATTACTCGCCCTATAGTCCATTCTCGAATAGTAGCGAACCTAATTTAAATCGGCTTCAGCTTGATGAAAACCTTGTATTTAAATATATCTGTCAGTTGGAGCCTAACAAAGGTCCAGGATCAGATGGTATTCCTACTATATTTATTACTAAATGTGCAAGAAATATTGTATTCCCTTTGTATTTGCTATTTCAAAGGTCCTTAGTCGAAGGAGTTTTTCCCAATGAATGGAAAAAAGGCATTATAACGCCAATATTTAAATCTGGGCAAAAACAGGAAATTAGTAACTATCGGCCAATATCAAAACTACCCCTGTTCTCAAAAATTTTCGAAAAAATTATTTCAGATCATCTTCACTTTAGTCTAAAACCATTCCTAATCCCGGAACAACATGGATTCGTAAAGGGTAAATCAGTTAATACTAATCTTGTGCTCTTCACAGACTTCGTGTCTCGTCACATGGATGAAAAAATCCAAGTAGACGCTATCTATACAGATTATAGCAAAGCGTTTGATAAGGTTGATCACGAACTGCTAATGAAAAAATTACAATCTATAGGTATACACGGAAACCTTTTAAGATGGCTCTGTTCATACTTAAAAAATAGGTCGCAAATGGTGGTGATCGGCGGATTTATGTCAGACTGGGTCAATGTCACATCGGGTGTTCCGCAAGGATCTATATTAGGTCCATTGCTGTTTAATATTTTTGTTAATGACATTATCAACTGTTTTCTTTTTGCGCGCGTTTTACTTTACGCTGACGATATGAAAATATTTATGGCGGTCCGTAGCATTGACGATTGTTTGAAACTCCAAGAAGATTTAAATCGGCTCAAGACTTACTGTAACAACAATAACCTAATTTTAAATGTATCCAAATGTCTCTGTATTTCATTCACTAGAAATCGCAATATAATTCATTTCAAATATAACTTCAGTAATATTTTTTTGATAAGAAAATTGTCTATAAGAGATCTTGGTGTTGCACTTGACACTAAATTAATGTACAATGAACATTTTGATAATATAATCTCGAAAGCGTCTAGCATGTTGGGTTTCATCCTCAGACTATCTAAATCTTTTCGCAATCTTAATACATTAATCTTATTATACTATACATATGTTAGACCCCACCTCGAATTTGCCTCTGAAATATGGAATCCTATCCACGTGACTAAGTCACACCGATTGGAAAGAGTGCAGAATAAATTTTTAAATTACCTCAACTTTCGTTCATATCACAGATTTGCATCTAAATCAGATATTTTAACAGCTTTCAACATTGAGACATTGGAACTTAGACGTACCGTTACTGACCAAATAACATTATACAAAATTCTAAATTACATAATTGACTCACCCGACATATTAAAATTAATTCCATTTCATGTCCCGATGCGAAGTGGCAGACGTAACACCCTATTCTACACAGACCGAGTGCGTACCACTACAGGGCAGAACGCATTCATTGTGCGGGCTTGCAATAGTTACGACAATAACTTTGCAGGCCTGGACATGTTTGATAGTAGCCAACTGCGATACAAAATTGAACTATATAAAAGGTTGCATTCGCCTACAACGATAGTTGAATAAATATTAATAAATATGTTTACTTCACTCCTTACAACCCATGCACATCCTTCTTATACTTATAACAATATATGAAATGCTTTTTTTTTTATTCAATTTTTTGTAACTGTCATTATTCTGTACTTTCTGGGATTGGTATGTAATTGGTCTCATTTCTGTAAATCGTTTGTGTATTGTAAGTGTTAACATGACTGTTTACTAATCCAAATAAATTAATAAATTAAATAAATTAAAAAAAGAACCGACAGTCCCTCGGAGGACGATTCTCCGGTCCCGCGCGGGGTCGTTCCGGGTTAGCCGGAGTGCGCCAAGACCGCGGCGGCTCATCATCCGCGCGACGACCCCGCGGGTGCTCCTGACGCCAACATTCTTGGCTTGGCCGCGAGTCACGATACCTAGGTGGGGACCGGTAGTCATCCGCGGCCGGTTGTCTTTCTGGCACTTCGCTGATTGACTGCGTGTCGCGTAGGTTCAACTCAAACGGGCGCGAGCCCATCCGCTCGGCCTTCCCCAAGAGTCGTTCATAAGGTGCGCCAGCCATGGCCCATATTTCAAATATTTCTCGATTTCGGGGCGTCATTAACTCTACGATCCGCTCGACTAACCCCTCGTCCATCTCCTCTCCGGGGTAGAGTCGGCGGAATATGTCCTGCTTCTGCACGAGATACAGCAGGGCGCTTTGTCCTTCAGATTGTGTGCCGGCGTGCAGGTGGGCTAGAAGGGCCGAGCGGACAGACTCGGTCCCAAAGCTCCGGCGCAGGAGGCTCTTGAACCGGTCCCAGGTCCATAGGCCCTGCTGGTACTGTGACCACCAGCTACGTGCTTGCCCCCGCAGTTGATGTGCCGCCTTCTGGCACTTTAGGGTTTCGCTCTCTTCACCATGGGCGAAGTGGCGGTCGCAAGCTGCTAAGAACTGTTCGGGGTCCTCGGCCAAGTTCCCCGAGAAGGTCTCCTCAAGTTTAGTGTTGCCTGATGGCACGTAGATTCTATAGTTGGGCGCCAGAAGCTGTTTTTCCACGGCTTCACGTGGGGAAAAATGTGCAGTGTCGGCGCGGGGCTCATGTGGGCTATGCACTACGTGGGACGCGCGATCCCTGTTAAATGGCGTACCGCCGCCGTACTCCGCGTCGTTCTGACCGTACTGCGGGGGAGAGACGGCACGAGAGCCGCTCCCGGGAGGAGAACGCGCGGTGGCAAATGTACCCGAAACCGCCGGTAAACCCCCCCTTCCGCGAGTCTGCATCGCTCCGTCCGCGACCGGACCGTGAGCGCCTCCAAGTTCCTCTCGATCCAAACACACACCCCGAATCGAGCTCCCTCAAGATGATCAAGGTGCGCGGTTACGAAAGGAATTTAGTTACATATGGTACATCAGAATTGAAAAAAATAAAAAATCCTAAAAATAGGTGTCGCATGGACAAAACAATTTAAAAACAAGTAAAAAATTTGAGCAGGATAAAAATTATTTGCATAAAAAAATCTCGCAATAGCGCGTCAAATATATAAAATTTAAAAAATACAATAATATCCAAATATAACAGAAATGCTCAAATATACAAGTTGAATTAAAATACAAAATATAATTGTCGATGAAATAAAATTTAAACACAATAATTATCGTCGATGAAATAAAATTGTTATTGTTTTAAAAAAATATATAGTATTCTTAAGTCGTAAATTTATCTTTCTTATTTTGTTTGTATATACAAATAAACAAATAAATATATGTATTTTTTTGTTTTCTTTCGTTTATTATCCCGGCCGTAAACAATTGTAATTTATTACCATATATTGTAGTCTCTGGTAAGTAAAATCTCCTACAGAATATATATCTTTATTCTATGATCTTCTATGGCTTACTCAATAGGCATGATGACTAATTTTGAAAAACTATCTCACGATGTTTTTACGCATTCACTGTTTTCAAATATATATACATTTCTACATAAAATAAAGGTTTAGTAGCAAAAATCGCCATTTTAAAATCAAATTTGACATTTACGCCAAAAAACGCTTGTAGTATCATGGCGGCTGCCGACCCTGACGATGACGTCACGATATTGTAAACTGCATATCACTACTATATGTAATATATGTATTCTAGGACGATTTGTGTATTTATAATCAATTCAAAAGTGCATAAGTGTTGTGCGGTCCCTAAATGTACAAACACGACGAAAAAAACACCTACTGAGGTATATGTTTTCGTCCCACGCGAAAAAAAAGAGAAATAAGTGATTAAATTTCGCATGGCGAGACATAAGTGTATTTTATTAAGTACGCGTTTACAATGAAGTACAGTATTTGTTCCCCCACTTTTAGCTCTCAATAATATAATATTTACCATTATTTAGGCAATAAGCATATAAAGAACTTCATTAATGTCCAAACGTCAAAATAGGCCGTCATACGTTTCCCGCGTATGTTTTTAGCTTATGAACACATAATGTAGAGAGAAGAAGGAGCATATTTTATCGATTTTCGAGATGTAAGTTGTATTTAAATTACAGATAAATAAAGTACTTATATGTACTTATTATTAAGTTTTTACGTTTCGAAATTCTGATGAACAAAAGTCTTTGTTCGACGCAAAGAAATATCCGACCATCAAAAGTTCCATTCTAGTTAAGAGTAGTTAAGACAGGCAGAAAAATAACTACTATGGCTGCTATTGCTAAAAATAACGATAGCAGATAAATATAGCTTGTTATTAACACAATACAAATAACGAGCGCTATGTAATAATTCGTATGCTGCTAAAATTGTAACGATGTTTTAAAACGCATGCTTCGCGTAATCGCCGTCGTTTCGCGAATCGCTTCATTGCATGAAAAAAATATAGCTTGCTAGTTTAGTTTGGCAGTGACCAGCATCATAACATGTCGAACGTTCGTCAGCTCACCATCGCGTGACAAAATTGTAGAATACTAAAACTAAATTAGTTTACCATACGTTGCGAGCGTTCATTATTTATTTATTTATTCAATAAGAACTAAGTTACATACAAAATACAATAAACTTAGGCCCGATATTACAGTCGGCCCTCAACTCATTGAGTTTGTTAAACTCAAGATTAATGTTAAGGGGAGATTGAATCCATTTCCGTATTACAGTGCAATATAACATGTCAGTTACTAAATCTTCAATTATAGACATATTTCACTTTTTCTGTGGTTATTATCTGTCAAATTTAAATAACCTCAAATAATACGAAATACAAAACGGGACGCTACGACTTTAAATACCATTGTTTTATTATCCAACATGGTAAATTTAATTTTTTTCACCAAAATAATGCTTTTAAATGCCCATGTTCAATACGGCTGTCAGTTTGTTTTGTTGTGTGGCGCCACCGTCGATACAACTAACGCCTTTAGTGATACAATACTGAAACTACACCCGTTGCCTAACGCCTCTAGTGATAGAAACTGAAACTACACGAGTTGCCTAGCAAATGACAGTTGACTCACAGTTAAGTACTTAATCTGCCAGAAACGTTGAGTTAAATATTTGTCGTTTTAGTGACATATTTGAGGGAAGATTAGGTCTAAACGGACACTGTAATACGCTATATTTTTGTGAAACTTGAGTTTAGCTCTTAAGGGGAGACTGGTACTCCCGAGTGAATAGTTGCATTAGCGATTCCTAATCTACTCAGCCAATACCAACACTATCGTTTTGAAACTAAAGACAAGTATAATTCATAGTTGTGTCTACAATTTGACGGTTCCAGAATCATAATATTTGAAAATTCTCTCGATAAAAAAAAAATCCGAAATTTCCCCCGAAATTTGAAGGATTCCTACGTTATCCGTTTAATTTATTAGATGTAAAAGTATAATTCAGCTAAAATATTGTTAAGTATGATGTCAACACATTGACAGTTTTATATTTTTTAATTTAAGTCCTGATTTTTGAAAAAAAGGTATTATTCATATTGCGACTTACGTCGTTCCAGTTCGCGCTAGTCAAGTCGTACAAAATGTATGGCGGGACGAACCCCGCTGCTTCTACTTCAGTATGAGTGTAACATTTGAACGGGAAGGGTGTGTTACTCGTTTACGCGTCAATTATTACTACTCTCGCGCAAAACATGGCAAAAAATAAGAAGATACCTAAGCTTACCACGAGTCGGAAGAAATCCGCTAAACATATGAATGACATCATGAGCTATGTACCTACTTTTTTGCAATTGTCATACCTAGATAAAGAGTATAACAATTATTGAAAGTAGTAATAATTTATTATTTTAGTGAGTATTATAGGTATTTAATATTGAAATTTAATATAATATTTTTATTTACTTATTTTTCTTTTTGTACATATTATAAAAAAAAAAATTGCTCACTAGCGGGCTTATTGCCATTACGCAATTTCTTCCAACCAATCATAGGCGTTTAGTATTATAGTATAAATTGATATTTAGTATTATTGTATAATATTATAGGCCGACCGCCGTGGCACAGTTGGTAAGCCGTTCGGTTTCTGTGTGGGCATCCTGGGTTCGATTCCCAGCAGAGGAGAAATTTATTTCTCGTGCAAATATTGCTTCTCTGGACTGGAAACACTGGTTAGTAAGAAGAAATTGCCATACGGTAATAAACTCACCACTTGCGCAGGATGCAAGGAAGTGTTCATTATTATTTTTTATTTTTATAGGAAATAATAATAATAAACACTTCCTTGCACCCTGCGTATATAGCGAGTTTATTGCCATATGGCAATTTCTTTCAACTAACCAGTGTTTCCAGCCAGGAGAAGCAATATTAGCGTGAGAAATTAATTTAAATACATTTCTCCTCTGCTGGGGATCGAACCCAGTACGCTCGCACCAAATGGTCAACCAACTGTTCCAAGGGAAGTATTTATTGAGTATTATTTTTTATTCTAGTACGAGATCTTATTTATTTATATGCAGATTCTAGGTATTATGTATTATTGGTATTTATTATTATGAGTATATAAATATTTAAAAAAAAACATTCTTATTGCAGAAGACGACGTCGATCATTAGTTGATTCTCAAAAGGATTGTGATATTATGTCGTGTAATTGAAAGACCTGCCGCGAACACACGAAGAAAGGCATAAAATAGAAAGAATTACTATTTTGCAGAGAGATTCCAGTCAATGGTTGGAGTTGAGAAGAAGGCTTATTACAGCTTCTAATTTTTACAAAATAGTAAAAAGAAGAGCAGCAACTATCGTAAAAAACTTGGTAAAAAATATTCTTTATAAGAAAGATATCAGCCATGTACCGTCAATAAGACACGGAATACAAAATGAAAGAATTGTAATAGAGCATTTGGAACAGCAACTATGTTGCAAAATAGAACCTTGTGGCCTTTTTATTGACGGGGAAAATCCTTTTCTCGGAGCAACACCCGATGGCCTGATTGGAGAAGATAAAATAGTGGAGATCAAATGTCCTATTTCCGCTTACAAAACATCATTGGAAGAGGCAATAAAAAGTAAAAAAGTAAATTTTTGGATGAACACACGATCTGGTCTCGCAGTCAACAAAAATCATCCATGGTATATTCAGGTCCAAGGTAAACTACACGTTACTGGAAGAAAAATATGTATATTTGCCGTTTAGTCTGGGGTCGGCAAAGATTTAAAAGTGGAATTAATTGAAAAAGATGACGCATATATTAATTTATATATGAAGTGTTTGTTACCGGAAATTTGTGACCCCAGACATACTAGAAATATGCCCATTAGGGAATTAGAATAAATCATGTGTATTTTATTTTGTATAATTGCATTGCATCCAGGGGGGCGAGTCTGGTCAAACGGTGGAAAAAAACCCTCATGACCACCCATATCATGGATATAATTATCTTATGAATAATTATATATCAATAAGACAATTATATCCATGATATATGGGTAATCATGAGGGTTTTGAATCCACCGTTTGACAAGACTTGCTCTCTTGACTTGGTTTTCGTTTATCCTGTGTAATTTGTGAATAAATAAATATAGAAATATCTATTTTATGATCGTAGAATAACCATGGGAATTTTTAAACTAGTGCTGACCCAGAACAGACTGTCAACATTCTTCATTCATCCATGTGACGTTTATTATATTGTATTTAATTTTATTATTAGGTCTAATTTATTGAAATTTTTATAAATTTCATTTACGATTATTATTATTTTATGTGATGTTATAATATTGAATAAAGTTTTATTATTAGATAACTACATAATTTTCTAAGGTGTTTGTATTGATCTATATACATATTGTACATACATACATATCTACATGTTTATCAATTTCATTTCACGAAAATTGTAATTTTCAAAGGTGTTTGTATTGATCTAATTTATTGAAATGTTTATAAATTTCATTTACGATTATTATTAATTTATGTGATGTTATAATATTGAATTGAGTTTATTATTAGGTAACTACGTAATTTTCTAAGGTGTTTGTATTGATCTATATACATATTGTACATACATACCTATCTACATGTTTATCAATTTCATTTCACGAAGATTGTAATTTTCAAAGGTGTTTGTATTGATCTAATTTATTGAAATGTTTATAAATTTCATTTACGATTATTATTATTTTATGTGATGTTATAATATTGAATTAAGTTTTATTATTAGATAACTACGTAATTTTTTAATTTTCTAAGGTGTTTCTATTGATCTACATACATATTCTACATATTCTATTGACATGTTTATTAATTTCTCGATGATTATAATATTATTTATACTATGGGTCGGCATCCATCGGCTTGCAAGATCCTCGGATTCACATTTTGACGTCTCGGATTCACAGGACGCCCGCACAGAAACCGAACGGCTTACCAACTGTGCCACAGCGGTCGGCACATATTTGTGTTAGGTATCTGAACCAAAGATCCCGGGTTCGATTCCCGGTGGAATAACAGTTTTAATTTGTGTAAGGTATCTGATCCAAAGGTCCCAGGTTCAATTCCCGGTGAAGACACAGTTTTAAATTGTGTTAGGTATTTGAACCAAAGGTCCCGGGTTCAATTCCCGTTGGAGACACAGTTTTTAGTTGTGTTAGGTATCTGAACCAAAGGTCCCAGGTTCAATTCCAGGTGAAGACACAGTTTTAAATTGTGTTAGGTATTTGAACCAAAGGTCCCGGGTTCAATTCCCGTTGGAGACACAGTTTTTAATTGTGTTAGGTATTTGAACCAAAGGTCCCGGGTTCAATTCCCGTTGGAGACACAGTTTTTAATTGTGTTAGGTATCTGAACCAAAGGTCCCGGGTTCATTTCCCGGTGGAGTCACAGTTTTTAATTGTGTTAGGTATCTGAACCAAAGGTCCCGGGTTCGAATCCCGGTGGAAACACAGTTTTTAATTGTGTTAGGTATCTGAACCAAAGGTCCCGGGTTCAATTCCCGGTGGAGTCACAGTTTTTAATTGTGTTAGGTATCTGAACCAAAGGTCCCGGGTTCGAATCCCGGTGGAGACACAGTTGACACGATGATTAGGTATAATTTTATGTGTTATCATGAATTTAATCAGGTACCTACGTAATTTTGTAAGGTGTTTGTGTTGATCTATTTATTGAAACGTTTATTTATTCCATTTCACGATGATTATAATGTTATGTAATGTCAGGAATTTTATAATCAAAACCTACGTAATTTAGTAAGGTGTTTGTGTTGATCTATTTATTGAAACGTTTATTTATTCCATTTCACGATGATTATAATGTTATGTAATGTCATGAATTTTATAATCAAAACCTACGTAATTTTGTAAGGTGTTTGTGTTGATCTATTTATTGAAACGTTTATTAATTTCATTTCGCAATGATTATAATGTTATGTAATGTTATGAATTTTATAATCAAAACCTACGTAATTTAGTAAGGTGTTTGTGTTGATCTATTTATTGAAACGTTTATTTATTCCATTTCACGATGATTATAATGTTATGTAATGTCATGAATTTTATAATCAAAACCTACGTAATTTTGTAAGGTGTTTGTGTTGATCTATTTATTGAAACGTTTATTAATTTCATTTCGCGATGATTATAATGTAATTTTGTAAGGTGTTTGTGTTGATCTATTTATTGAAACGTTTATTAATTTCATTTCGCGATGATTATAATTTTATGTAATGTTATAATAATATTTAAATATTTATCGGCATCCAGCGGCTCCCAAGATTCACATATAGACAAAATACTGTACTTCAAAAATATTTATAAAATATTGATTTGTCCCTTTTACAGCAAAAGTTTGCCGATCTAAGATTTATAACTATATATATATAATGATTAATTACTTTGGAGTGAATGACCAGAAATATCACCTATTTATAAGATATTAGTAAGTATATAATATCTCGATAAAAAAAAACCTGTAAATAAATAATTATAAAACAATATCAATACAAAACAGAGGAAAATATCGTGTTATTGTCAATAGCAAAATAGAAATAATGCAACAGGTTGGTATGTACCAGATATAGGTACCTAGGTAGGTACTTTGGTGAACGTACTCACGCCACGATATGTACCTATGTACGTAGTGGCGAGCGCGGGAGTCGGTTAGGAACACAGTTAGGAACGGGCACTGTTACAGCGGCATGCGCGGGGATGTGGGGTACAACTGGGTACAACTCGCTAAAAATCCCCAGTGCATGTGCGGTCTTAAACTGACACTGTAATACCGGCCCATAGTATCCCCCGATAGGTAGGCGAGTATCTAGGTAAATTGAAACTATTTGCTTTGATGAATCCTTGTTCCATTGCTATTTTATTGTTTTGTTTTAGTTTTAGGTACCTAATTAAAATATTAATATATCAAAAACACCAAAATAAACATTGTCCAGACCGACAATTAATGCGTATATTGTATTGAAGACTATCAGAAGAATTGACGCAACCATACTATGACGTCGTGCGCTCTGATTGTTTTTTCTCATAAAATGGCGGACTAACACATTTTGTATTTTTATATTTATAATATTATTATTCACTCCTTTAAAATGAAAATAAGTACATTTTTTAAATCTTTATAACCTATTTTATTTTTTAAAATCATAATTTCAATGATTTTTTCTTACAGTCATCACACCTATTACATAACATTCTATTTTTTTTTAATATATTAATCATAATATGTATATGAATCATAACAATTATCCCATATGTATATTAGATTCATCATAATACATTGTGTATTTCCATTTCAACCTCATGTAACACTGTACAACTCCCACAAACAATATAATAACATCATTTTATTTTATAATCAAGCAATGAAAGCCACCAAGTTATTTATTTCTGAAACGTTAAATATTCTCCACCACGTTACAATACTCGGTGCGTGTTATAACAGATGCGTCAACGATTCAATAGAGCGGATAGCGATATTATTTGGTTTATCGTCCCAAATAAATCAATAAATAAAAATAGCATTTTAAAAATAAGCAGCATATTCCATATAGCTTGTTATGAAAAAAATAGCCATTTCGAACAACACTACAGTTGACAGTAACAAACACAATTGACAGTAACAATATGGTGACGTCATGCGCTCTGATTGGTGTTTCACATAAAATGGCGGACAAACATATTTTGTATTTTTATTTTAATAATATTAATATTATTCGCTCTTTTAAAATGAAAATAAATATATTTTTTCAAATCTTTATAACATATTTTATTTTATAAAATCATAATTTCAATGATTTTTTCTTACTGTCATCACGCCTATTGTCAAACATCAAAGTTTCACAATATATTATATTAATTTTATTTCGGAGACTTTGTTAACTGTGACATGATTAAAATCTAGCAATTATCGATTTCAGATTTAGCTTGTTAAAGAATGGCTTTATTCATTGCCAGGTATAAATACACACCATTTCCTGGTCCTCAGTGAAATCGTACGCCTTTCTGTCATTTCTTTTCAGATAATATATTGTCGGATATGTTCTGTGTAACCGATCAATACATCCAATTCACAATGCATACAATGTCTACGATACAATGAAATGTCAATTCAATATGTAAACCAGCTGATTGTCAAGTTCACACAGGGCATATTATACTCGCTTGTGATAACACAATTTTGACAATTGTCTAGACACAAACACACCCTTGAGAACACAATCCTGGTTTCCCTTTTCTCTTTTTTTTTTCTTGTACATTTAGTTTACAATTAAAAGCTCAATTAAGATACCCATTGTTAAAAATTTATACAGTAGTAGTTCGGCTGCAGTCTGAAGAGGCCTCTACAGTTACAAAGTGCTGCCAAAAGATTTACAAAAATTTACCGCGTGGCGGAGGTACCTTAAGTATTCAATTTTGTGACAGTTGCACCTCTGTTGTGTCAGGGCCGATGGATCTCAACCTGTTGGGATTCTCTGGCGGAATCCCAAGGGTTCTTTCAGTTATCAAGTTGGTTTTTTTTTGTGCCGGAGAGTGTCCGGCAGTCTTTTTTTTTTTTAAAGTCAGCTGATCAGCTGTTCGTAGCTGTCAGAGTCTTTTTTGTTTTTGAAAAAAGTTCAAAATCATTGTGCAAAAAAAATTGCCATATAATAAAAAAATAAAATTAATTTTCCCCAGAATCCCGCTGACGGTCGGGGTAGGTTCCGCGGAGAAATTTAGCCACAACCTACTCGAATAGGACGGTGGATCTCTCTCGCGGACATGGGGCCGAGTCGGGCCGGTATCACTGCCTTGTTTCGTAGAGCCAACAAATAAACTACAGCGCCCTTGGAGTGATCTTGTATCATTAAACGGCGCTTTGTAAATTCTATTTATTATATATCATATATTATTATATTTATCATAGGGCAGAGAGAACATCTATTTACATTTTTTTTTTATTTTATTAATATTCTGCTCCAATCAATTGTTTTTGCATAGCGACTAATGCTGATCCATGTGGCATAGTGGTAGTTTGTTTTAACTTCAGTTAATGACTCAATAACACATTACTTTGTTATAATGTATGTAATGAAATGTTTAAATTTAAATAAATGAAAAAAATATTGGAGTTGGTTTTGAAAGTAGATTTAAATCAATAAATAGTATTTAAAAGCACATTGTACTATAATATGAAGATAACTAAACAACATATATACATAAAAGTACTAGTTTTACCTTTTTATACTGCTTCATATTAATATGCATGGTATTTATGTAGTGCGTTTAATAATTCACTCACATGTTAAGAGCAGATAATTCTGAAACTATATATTTTGTTGAAAAAAATAGGATACAAAGAAAACACAAGCATGAAAATTTTTGAACCATGATCATTATAGTGGTCAAAGTAAATTATTTTATTAACCTTGTTTATTATTTTTACAGATATGTAATTGAAATCTTGCAATCATCAGTGTGTCGCACATGTTTGGAAGCCATATTATGTAATTAAGTAAACTGCTGCAGGAATTCTTGAGCCAGACAGAGTTGAGCTGATACTGAAGATCATATACTATATATATAATATCTGCAATAAAGAAAAATCAATTTTACTACTATGTATGATATTTAATTATAAAAATAATAAAAGGAAGACTCAAAATTTCATGAAAAAATTATTATGCTCTTTTTTTGTCCATTCTTAACAAGAAATTATTTATAAAAAAACGTTAACCCATGATATTACCCAAACAAACATGTTTGCGTGTCAATTTTATTAGAATAATCCCTTGTATAACAAACAAATCGAATCGGTAATAGAAAATTGTTCAAAGTTGAGTCGTTTGACGTAACACCATTTCAATTAAAATTTTATTTAAAACATGTTATTTATAAAAAGCATCGAGTAAATAAGCTATGAAATACAAAACAATGAATGAAAATAGAGTATATACCTTGCTAAATATTAATAAAATAAACAAAAAACACACGATTAGCTGTCAAAATCTGATAAATGCGGGTAAATGTACGAGATTGCCATATGTAAATTAAACTGGACATAGAAATTTTATTTACATATGGCAAATTTGTACTAATGTTTGGGTCACGCCCCCTTCAGTTTTCTCACGGAGTTAACACCGGAAAACTCCATACAAAATACCAAATTCCGAGATTTCTCGGGAGTACAAGAGTTAAGACAACTCTTGGTGTTTCATACAAAATCACCCTGTTGTTGTTTGTTGTTTCACATAAAATGGCGGACTAACATATTTTGTATTTTTATTTTAATAATATCAATATTATTCGCTCTTTTAAAATGAAAATAAATATATTTTTTCAAATCTTTATAACATATTTTATTTTATACAATCATAATTTCAATGATTTTTTCTTACTGTCATCACGCCTATTGTGCCTTTTTTGGAAATTTACTGCCTCACTAGACAAGTCTGTTCTGAGGCAGTACAGTAATAACATAGTATATATCTTAGTTTTAAACTGAGGGGATAAATAGAAAGAAAAAAAACAGAATTGCGTTTTCAAAGGTGTAAGGCAGCTTTATTGTATACAAGAGTGTTTTGGAACATATATGTGTCCTGTTTCTGACAATCAGCTATGCTGTTTCTGATTTTGTTTTGTTGATACTGCGTGGTCATCATGGTATTGATGTTTTTGGTTGGCTGCGTGGAGCCTCTTAGATGTCTTAGAGCCGAACCTGTCTATATTGATGTTTTAAATTAAATTATTATTATTATTTAACATTTTTAAATATTCTACGACATTGCATTTTTATAATTTTGTACAGAAATAATTTTATATTTTGGATTATTGATATTTTAAATTGAATTATTATTATTATTTTATTTTATTTTATTCAAAGTATACAAACAATAACTGGACAAAATATACAGGTGATACAAAATTAAATAAAAAATAATCATGCCCAAATAAATAAATAAATATTATTGTATAACATTTTTAAATTTTCTACGACATCGCATTTTTATAGTTTTGTACAGAAATAATTTTATTATCGATATTTTAAACCGAATTATTATTATTATTATCGTTTCACTAATTGAAAATTTTTATAACATTATTTTTATTTATTTATTTTATTACAAATCTTCTTTTTCTATTTTTTCAGCCCCTTAAGTTATCAATTTCGCGACCCAACGTGGGACAAGTATTTTTCTCAGGCAATTCATACATCAAAGTTTAGAGAATAGTTATTGATATTTCCATAGGTATTGTGATCGATATATTTCCATGCATTATGATATCAAAGAAACCCAATAACCATTATTTTACTTCGGCCTAATGTATTTCTTCTATTAATTCAAGGAACGGATTATAGCGGCTCCCCAGGCCTTGTTTATATGTTTTAGCATTGTCTTTTATATTGAAAATAAATTTAAAATGTAAAATGCACTAAGCAGATTCCTGGAATCTTGGCTTTCACCCGGCGGTACGTGTTGGTTCTTCAGTATAACTACCCCCCCTCTCCCCTACTCCATGTTCCACGGGCGCTGGGTCGCCCGGCTGTGTCCGATCAGTTGTCATTCGGTAGTGTCAGTGTGAGTGGTCGGCCAGTGGTATATCGAGTCTAACGCGGGTCGAGCGGTCTATCTTATAAAGTTGTACAGTATAGTGCCACGTGTTAGGGCTCTCGGATGGCTCTAGTTTTTTTTTCTGTGTATACTAATATATTGATTGCATGGTAGAGACTAAGTGTGTTTCAGATCCATCTAATCAACGGGGGTGAATTTAAGATAGTTTAAGTTACTATTAAAAATAACTTTTAATAATAAAAATAACTTAAATAATCGCATAATAGTGAATAAGTGTGTTTCAGGTCCACATAACGAACGAGGGGTGAATTTAAGATAGTTTTAAGTTAATTTTAATTAATAAAAAGTGATATGTAGTGTAAGTGTTTCCTCTACAGTCCCGTTACGAGAGTAGCAGTTTGGTAAGATCTTTCCAGTTATGTACCTATATATTATTTTTACCATGTCTGTATTTGTATGTATTTGTCTTTTCAGGCACATCGCAGCCGATTATGTTTTATTAGATTTTTATTTTCAGAGGCAGAGTTTAATGTTTATTTTTATTATTTTTTCAGCCTCTTTAGTTATCAATTTCGCGTCCCAACATGGGACCAATATATTTCTAACCCAGCCTCCTTATATCAACTCATCCCAACGTGGGACGAGTATTTTTCTCCGCCTTCTCTAGATATCAATTTGGCTCCCAACGTGGGACAAGTACTCTTCTCCGCCTTCTCTAGATATCAATTTGGCTCCCAACGTGGGACAAGTACTCTTCTCCGCCTTTTTCTAGATATCATTATCTAGGATGTGTTGAAGTGTAAGGAAAACTGAAATATTGGTTGAGCAATATTCATTTGCCACAGTAATTACATAATTTATTTGAATTATTTATTTCAAACAGGTCAACTGTAGGACCAGTCTGCCCTCTGTGAATTAGATAGTCACTTATTTGTTATGCTTTCTCGACGTCTGAGCAACACAGGTGGGCGGATATGGTTTGAGCCATCGATATGGAAGACGACAGTTTTTTTTTACCAGTTTGGACAGTTCGCACGTTGTCGCCCGTTAGCGGTACACTGTATTGTCACATTCGTCGACAGATCAAGTTACGTCTTGTCGAGGAAAAAATAGCCATAATTTATTTGCGTTTTAATAGTTACGCCACGGGAGGTTTGTTGTGTGTGAAACTTGTGAAGTGGACGAACCATCATCTCCATCATACCAGGACCGGAGATACGACTCCTGTGCTTGCGAAGGCTGGAGACCCCTCACAAGGTAAGTGACTGTCTCATATTCGCAGAAGGATTTACAGGCTTTCTTCGGTTGACTTGTTGACACATAACATAATTCCTACCCCATCACACTGAGCGGGAAGTTACGCCCCCGCTCATTCATTTGGTCCTTTCGAGTCGAATATTGCCCAGCAATATTGAACATATTTGTTACAATATAAATGCTTGGAAATTCGTAGAATTTTTACGTAATTTTTGGTGAATTTTTTAATGAATTTTTGAGTTGGTCCATTAAGTACCTATATTTAATATCGGACGCATTTGGTCCTTTCGAGTCGAATATTGCCCAGCAATATTGCACATAATTATTACAATATAAATGCTTGGAAATTCGTAGAATTTTTACGTAATTTTTGGTGAATTTTTTAATGAATTTTTTGAGTTGGTCAATTAAGTACCTATATTAAATATCGGACGCATATGATCCTTTTGAGTCGAATATTGCCCAGCAATATTGAACATATTTATAATAATATAACTGCTTGGAAATTCGTAGAATTTTTACGTAATTTTGGTGAATTTTTTAATGAATTTTGAGTTGGTCAATTAAGTACCTAAATTGAATATCATACTTTAAGATAAATATTATATTTATCATATAATATCTAACTTGTTAATTCACGTAATTTTTGGTGAATTTTTAATGAATTTGAGTAGGTCAATTAAGCACCTAACTTGAATATCATACTTTACGATAAATATTATATTTATCATATAATATCTAACTTGTTAATTCACGTAATTTTTGGTGAATTTTTAATGAATTTGAGTAGGTCAATTAAGCACCTAACTTGAATATCATACTTTACGATAAATATTATATTTATCATATAATATCTAACTTGTGAATTTACGTAATTTTTGGTGAATTTTTAAGGAATGTTTTGAGTTGGTTAATTAAGTACCTAAATTAAATATCGTATTTAACGATAAATATTATATTTATCATATACCTAACTTGTTAATTTACGTAATTTTGTTAAATTTGAATATGTTTAAATAGTTTGATCTTATAAATAATCACATAAACGTATTGCGCATAGCATATCATTTATTTAAATATACCCACAAAAAATATTGTAGATATCGGTACGTAATGTTTGGTATATTTCGAATCGAATTATTGGATTTATGTCCAGTCAATTATGTTCAATCAATCGGAACATAATATAAGTTAATTGTTAGATTTAGTTATTTTTACCCGATCAAGTTAGCTGTTAGTTGAATGGGTACCTGCCTATACAATTATACATTCATTATTCGCTTCGTACAGTGAGTACATGTCTGTGTGTAAGAAATATCACAAATCTAAAGCGATATTGCGTATAACTACGTAGGTACCTATGTAATATTTGATATAATATATTATATTCCTGCGTTCGACAGTGCATTGACGTACAACAGTACGTTCGTATATAACATTGCGATATATATATGTACATTAAGTACATGAGTACATTAGTGTTGGGAATAATCCAGTGCGGTCTGTATTTATATACTTATTCAGATAAACAATTTAATAAAACATAATTGTTAGTGGATACGAGTCGTATGTACATATGTTATGAACAAATAATTTAAAACCAATAAAATAAAATAATTATTTCACAATACCTAATTAAATAATACGAAGCGTATGTACATACCTACCTAAACCAGTTAACTGGGACAAATTATATACTTTTATATACCTAAATATACAGGCGATTAATTGAATATTAACAGAGACAAATTATATACTTTATGTACCTAAATATACAGTCGATTAATTAAATATTAACTGGGACAAATTATATACTTTTATATACCTAAATACAGGCGGTTAATTGAATATTAACTGTGAACAATTAATATAATTGAATATTACTTTTATACCTATACCTAAATATACAGTCGATTGATTAAATTTTAACTGGTACAAATTAAATATTTACATAAATACCTAAATACACAGTCGATTAATTAAAATTTAACTGGTACAAATTAAATATTTACATAAATACCTAAATATAAAGTCAATTGATTAAATTTTAACTGGTACAAATTAAATATTTACATAAATACAAATAATACCCAGATACTTTATACCTAAATTAAATATTTACATAAATACAAATAATACCTAGATACTTTATACCTAAATTAAATATTTACATTGATACAAATAATACCTAGATACTTTATCCCTGAATTAAATATTTACATAAATACAAATAATACCTAGATACTTTATACCTAAATTAAATATTTACATAAACACAAATAATACCTAAATACCTTCTCAATATGCCTAACACTACCGGATCTTCGTCAAGTGCAGAACCGAACAGAACGTTCATTATTTTAACTGCAAAAAAGGAACGTCTCTTTACGCGGATGAACGATCTTTACCGTATGATGAATAACATTTCTAGCTTCGAGTCAAGGAGTCTAGAAAGGTTTCTGGCGCAATCAGAAATGCTGGACGACATGCGTAGTCAATTTGAAGGTATAATATATGACATCAATGATCATCAACTCAAATCGAATCCAGAATACGTTCCAGATCTCCAACCTTTAGACGCATTTGACGACATGTTTCTGGAGGTTAAACGCGCTCGTAATAAAATCGTGCAAGCACCTCGACCAGACACCTATTCGCGCAATGAAAAACGCGTCATTAATCTGCCCGCAATAGAGCTGGCTAGTTTCGACGGTAAGACCGAAAACTGGAATAAATTCTATGAGACCTTCAAAGCAAATGTTCACGAAAATGAACAACTTACGGATTCACAGAGAGTTCAATATTTAATGGGCAAACTTACCCATGGGGCTCTGAGAATTACCGCGGGCATTGTGCCCTCCGGCGAATCTTATAAAATAATCTGGAATAACTTAGTTAAAAAATATCAAGATAAACGTGCATTAGCCACACATTACCTAAATAATATTCTCGATGCCAAAAATTGCACAAATACGTCCGCAAGCCTTGATCAATTTATTGAGAATTATTCTGCATCCGTCGCAGCTTTGAAACAATTAAAAATCGAAGACCTTATTGATTTTGTGTTATTACACGTCGCATTGAGGAAAATTGATCCTCAAAATATTCAAACTTTTGAACTGTCATTTCGCGATAAAGAAATTCCTTCGTATGATGATTTTGTTTCATTCATACATGACCAAGTGAAAATATTAGAACGTTCTAATGGCAATAGCGTGGCAAATAAGCCGCATGCCTACAAATCACCTCGGTCGACTTATAAATCTTTCGTCGCCAGTGACCAGAAAATACCGAATACTAATTCAGATAAAATTTGTATTTTTTGTAACGCCACTCAACATCAAGTTAATAATTGCCACAAATTTAAAGGCCTGAAGTCGTCACAGGCTCGATTCGAATTTATAAAATCGAAACGTGGGTGCGTGAATTGTCTTAGTGGTACGCATACGGTAGCAAACTGCAAATCGTCGTTCGCTTGTAAGTTATGCAAGAAAAGACATCATACGACTTTGCATTTTAACGGAGAAGATATTGTCAGACCGCTACCTACTTCGACGCCATCTCACACTGACGTAGTGTGCAATTGCAATGCGCAGCATACTTCGAGCGGAAACGCTTCAATGTCCCTATGTGCCGAGGTGAAACCAAGCTCAGCGATTTTGTTGGCAACCGCGCAGGTTTATGCGAAACAGAATAATGGAAATAAAAAAATAGTACGATGCCTCATTGACAATGGCTCACAAAATAATTTGATCACTGTCGATTGTTGTAAGGCACTGAATCTTACGATAATTCCTTTGAGTAACTCTATCGTCAAAGGGATAGGTTCAGCATCTCGTCCTATTATAGGATATGTGTATATAGACATTGAGTCACGCTTATACTCCTGTAAGAAATACAAGATACATGCGCTTGTCGTAGACTGCATCACAGATCAGTTGCCTACTCATTATATAGCCAAGGGTGATATGGGCTACTTAGAGGGATTACCCCTCGCTGATTTGACGTGGAATATTCCTGGAAATATAGATGTCGTTTTGGGCGCACAACTCTTCCCATATATTTATTTAGGAAACAAGGTAGAATCAGGAAGTAGGGCACCTCCCGCTTTATTAACCGCGTTTGGCTATGTCCTAATGGGTGATTACGATAATAATGTTTCCGATACGAGTACTTCGTTCTCAGCACTTGCAATTAATGATTTAGTGCAAAAGTTTCCGCAGTTAGATAAAATACTTAACATACAAAATTTGAGCCCAGAGGAGACAGAGTGTGAAGATCTCTTTACTGCATCTTCTGTCACTCACGCTGACGAAGATAGATATTCTGCTGCTTTGCCTCTCTGTAAAGACTCGAATAATCCAGTTAATTCTCGTACTGCCACCCAAAGCCGTTCTATGGTTTTGGAGCGAAGATTTAAACAACCATCTAATTTACAAGAGAGTTTAAATTTTAGTGCTAAAATACATTCAAGGTTGTTATTAAATAACGTCCTTCATTTTGATCCTAATTTGCAGGCCAATTTATTTTTACGTTTTCTTGAATTTCGTCTTTTTCCCGTCACTAAGACAGTGGATATAAAACAAATGTGTTTAGAGACTGAAAATTCTACTAAGCATCGTAAATATGTGAGGATGTTTCGATTTGTAAACAATGATCACACATGGACCTTTAAATTTAATCTGGTCCACTTCATAATTAATACTAGTTCATTCTTGGCGATAAAGATTTTACGCCAATTGGCTCATTATATGAGACCACATTCCCCAGATGTTGCCAATGTGGCAGAGTCCAAACTGTATATGGGCGACCTGGTCTATTGTATTAAAGATGAATCCAGAGTTGCACGCTCTTTCAGAGAACTAATCTCACCATTCATGACCCGCACGTTTGATTTGATAAAATTGCCTAATAATTCTCAAGTTGTACTCAAAACCCCTTCAGACTCTCATTTAAGTGTAGTGAATTTATCTGCTTATTCTGACAATGCCTCTAAGATTTTGGGTCCATTATGGGAACCAGTTGACGACAGCTTCTCCTTTATAACATCTCATATTTGGGAGAAGTGTATAAAGCGGAATATACTCTCCATAGTCGCCCGCTTATTTGATGTCCTCGGTTTGGTCACCCACATTATTATATACGCTAAATTTCTCATTAAGAAGAATCTTTATAACATTAATTGGGATGATACGCCTTCTGAGAATTTTATTAAAAAATTCTCGGTCCTCACACGCATTGGAGGCAGACTTTCCAATTCGGACTTACTATTTGAGGCGAAACATCCACTTCTACTTCCCAAACATGACCATGTAGTGGATCTTCTTATTGATCACTTGCATGTTAGGAATTGTCACACTGGCCCAGGACTTCTTGTTTTCATATTGCGACAACGGTATTGGATATTAGATGCCAGAACCGTCGTTAGGGGAAGAGTTTGGAAATGCAATTGCTGCTTCCGGCTAAATCCTTCGCACCCTACGCCTCCTGATCGTCCTGTAGAGGTCGGGACTGTTGTGTTGGTAGGACAGGAGGACTCGCCTCCGTTAAGTTGGCCGTTAGGCGTAATCACCGAAATTCACCTGGGGTCAGACGGAACTGTGCGAGTCGCGACCGTCAAAAATAGATTTGGACATTTTAAGCGTCCGGTAATCAAATTATATCCGATCCCGACGCAATAATTAATATATCTTTAAATATTTATATAACTTAAGATTAACTTTATACTTTATGTGATTAGTTATAATTTTGTTAACTTAGACATAAGATTTTTCATACTCTCCTAAAGCGAAAGTTACTCGCGTTTATTCTATTTTATTTTTATTTCTTTATTTTTCGTTGAAAATTCTCCGAATTTCCAAGGCGGGGAGTATGGTTGAGCAATATTCATTTGCCACAGTAATTACATAATTTATTTGAATTATTTATTTCAAACAGGTCAACTGTAGGACCAGTCTGCCCTCTGTGAATTAGATAGTCACTTATTTGTTATGCTTTCTCGACGTCTGAGCAACACAGGTGGGCGGATATGGTTTGAGCCATCGATATGGAAGACGACAGTTTTTTTTGACCAGTTTGGACAGTTCGCACGTTGTCGCCCGTTAGCGGTACACTGTATTGTCACATTCGTCGACAGATCAAGTTACGTCTTGTCGAGGAAAAAATAGCCATAATTTATTTGCGTTTTAATAGTTACGCCACGGGAGGTTTGTTGTGTGTGAAACTTGTGAAGTGGACGAACCATCATCTCCATCATACCAGGACCGGAGATACGACTCCTGTGTTTGCGAAGGCTGGAGACCCCTCACAAGGTAAGTGACTGTCTCATATTCGCAGAAGGATTTACAGGCTTTCTTCGGTTGACTTGTTGACACATAACATAATTCCTACCCCATCACACTGGGCGGGAAGTTACGCCCCCGCTCATTCAAATATGTTGCCAACCAAAACGTCAAACGCGCAATATTCCATAACTCACTTTTTGCACAGAATACTACATCTAGTATATTATAATATTAATCTATGAGCTTACTATATGGAAATCCTTGGTGGAAATCAATGATTATAATAAAAATCTATGGCATTGCCAAATATCCATTGCCATGTATAAACATTATTAATATTTTATTACTTTGATTTTTTAGGCTAGCAACACATTGAATTAACGTCAATCTAGCGTCAAAGGTCGAAGTCGCAACTGCAATAATTAAGTCAATGGGTGTTGTCACTTCATAATATATACCTACAATATTTATATTGTGTTAATTTACCATTTATTTTTAAATTCTGAAAGCTTGTATACAAATTGGATTTTATTGCAACTTATTTTGTTCTGGATACCTTGAAAATTTCATTTTACGCAAATGTGATAAAAATCTAATTCATTGATTTGAATTCGAGTTGAATAAATAAATGAGTACAAAGACAAAAAATTCTGGAATCATGAAAGATTCGAATATAGTGAAGATCGCGGTTCAGATGATAAATGAAACCGATAAGGTTCCGCAACTTATCGAGTTTAATCAAAGGCAACCCTTAACTGGTATAATTCAAGAGCTTTGTAACTTTTGGGGTCTTCCGAATCCAGAACACTACGCACTGCAATTTTCAGAAAACAATAATAAGAACTATATAACTGAAAAGAATCGTAATGAAGTTAAGAATGGTTCAGTATTAACACTGGAACAGTCACCATCTAAAACAGTTGAAGAAATTGTTAGCAAAATTAACTCCAACAATGCTGAGGATAAAACTCAAGCTCTTGAAAAATTGGCTCAACTAAGTGCAGATATTACATTTGCTTTGGAATTTATCAATAAAAAGGGATTGTCTTTAATCATTTCAAACATTGAGAGTAACAAATTCAAAGGAAGTGCACTTGCTCATGCTTTATCTTCATTTGTTGAATTAATGGATCATGGTGTCATTTCATGGGATGTTCTTGAAACCCCTTTCATTGGTAAAATTGCCAGCTTTATCAATAATCAATCTGTCGCTCAAGATTCCAAAGTTATTCAAGCATGCTTATCGATTTTAGAAAATATTGTACTTAATAGTACTAGCAAAAGTTCTCAAGTAGAAAAAGAAGTGACCATTCCTAGTTTAGTGATGCATCTTCAATCCTCATCGGATAACCAAGCCATACAACAAAACACCATAGCCCTTATAAATGCTTTGTTTACTAAATCAGATATTGGAAAACGCAAAGCTATGTCTGCAACATTGTCTTCGAAACAAATACGTAATTTAATTTGGTGTCATGTAATACAAGCTCCAGGTAGTGTTGGTACTGAAATGGCTCATCAACTCTATGTTCTACAAACACTTACATTTAGTCTTTTAGAACAACGAATGACAAAAATTGATCAAGCAGATAATGATGCTCAAGATAAACTAAAAGAACTCCGGCGCATAGCTTTTGAAAATGATGGCATCTCTAATTCTCTGGATATAAATGCTAGAAGACAGATAGGTTATGGAAAGGATTATAAAAAATTAGGATTCAAAAATGATTTAAACCCTATAACAGATTTTGGTGAAGATAATGCACCAGGAATGCTGGCATTAGATTGCATGATTTATTTTGCCAGAAATCACACTGAATTATATACCAAAGTTGTTTTAGAAAATAGTTGTAGAAGTGATGAACACGAGTGTCCATTTGGAAGGACCAGTATAGAACTAGTTAAGCTGTTATGTGACATATTAAGAATAAAGGAATCGCCCAGTGAACAAGGTCAAACATATCATCCCATGTTTTTCAACCATGACCATCCTTTTGAAGAATTTTTCTGTATATGTATTGTTTTGTTAAATAAAACTTGGAAGGAAATGAGAGCCACCACTGAAGATTTTGTCAAAGTTTTTGGTGTTGTACGAGAACAAATACTTAGAGCATTTACTTCTCACCCCATGGGTCTTGATAAATTTCGACAAAAAGTTCATCAATTACCTTTTTCTGAAATTATTCAAATTTGGCAACAAGAACGAGCGAATCGTGAAGAATTTGAATCACATGCTCGACCAATTGTCGAGTTAAAAGAACAAATTTCACCTGAAATCATAAACTTGATTAAACAACAACGGCTTGGATTGTTGGTTGATGGTACAAGATTTACAAGAGGCAACAGAGTAAAAAACAAATTTTGGTTTGTTCGTTTATCACCAAATCATAAGGTGTTTCACTATGGAGATTGTGATGAGAAAACCAACCCATGTCTCGAAGAGTTGGGAAACAAATTACCTGTCTCTGACATCAAGGGGCTCATTATAGGCAAGGAATGTCCGCATGTTAAAGATACAAGAGGCCGCAAAATTCCACATCAGTTAGCTTTCTCTATTACTATTGATTCAACAGACATGACCTCGTTGGATTTTATAGCCGCAGATGAACAAGTATTTGATTATTGGACAGATGGAATTAACGCTTTAATTGGAAACAAAATGGTTAGTAAGATGTGTGAAAATGATATGGAAACATTGCTATCGATGGATATTAAATTAAGACTATTAGATGCTGAAGGAATTGATATTCCACAAGATCCTCCTCCAATTCCTCCAGAACCTGATAATTACGATTTTTATTATGATTTGAAATAAAACAGATATGAAGACTATATATTTTATAATTTTTTTTAATAATTCACAATAAATTTATTTATTATTTTCTTATCATTTTAGGCATAAATATATTATTTTATTTAGTTATTGTAGTTAGAAAACTTAAAATAAATAGATTTATGTATATGATTCAGATCAAACCTTTGTAAGCCAAATTATTTTTTTACATACTATATTTGAGAGAAAATTTTGTCAATATGATTAGGTATTTTACATTATGTAAAAGCTCTTCACACTGTCGTCAAAAGTGTTGTCATGTTAACCTCAAAATGCCCTATTGATCCGTAATCTAGACAAAAAGGTCAAGTACAGTTAGTAACTGTATTCTATGAAATATTTGTTTTCAAAAACCATAATTAAATACATGTCACACTTTGGTACTGTGTTAAAATCATTTAAGAGGGCATATAACGCCTAGTGACTTGAAACAGAATATATTAAAACTGTCTTAATACATTATGAAGTAACATATTAGTAAGGGTAACTATTACATGCATTAAAAAGCGTTTATATGTGACTTAAATTAATAATAATCACTTCCTTGCACCCTGCGCAAGTGGTGAGTATATTGGCATATGAAAATTTCTTTCTAACCAGTGTTTCCATATCTCCATATTTTAAATTATTGAAAACCCAAAATTTGATAGTCTTTTGCATTTTAAGAACAAACCTGACTTGGAACGAAATGACATTAGAAGTCATTAATTTAATATGCATAATGATTTTATGCACTCTTTAGGTGGCATATAAACCTAAACAGCCCAATTTGAAATCAAATTTCTGAAATATGTTAAACTGTGTTTTTAAAAAATATAACATAATTATTTTCAGAATTTCCTTTCATTTATATTGTTTATATGATATAGGATAGGATTCCTTTCATTTATATCCTATAACTGAAAGGATTTATTCCAAAATAAATCCTTTTTTACAGCATTTATTTTTTTTTAATTATTCCATAACTATGTGTCGTAGAGAAATAAATAAATCTTTTATGTGCTTAAAGAGTACATAAAATCGATTTTTTTTTCATTTCAAGTCAGGTTTGTTCTTATAATGCAAAAATTAACAAATTTGGGTTTCCAATAACTTAAATCATCTAAAAACCCATTTTAACGCACTCGATAGTTACCCTTACTAACACATACTTCATGGTGCATTTGGCGATTTTAATATATCATGATTTCAGTCACTAGATTTAGCTTTATATACCCTCTTAAGCACATAAAATATTTATCTCTCTGCGATATATAGTTAGGAGTAATTTCAAAAAAATGCTATAACTAAGAATATTTTTAATAATTCCTTTTGGAAAATTTATGCTGAATTTATAAAATTGTGTGATGAACTTTCACTAGAGAAATTTATAAAATAGGTCATTATCATACTTTTTATAGAAACAGACTGTTTTTAAATATAAAAATATTATTTATAGGTAAGTATATAATTTTATATATGTACTGTTTATAAATATATAAACAGACTGTTTATGTACCTATTTGAGAAATTTTATTTCTAAATGAGATGTTTAGGTTTTTATGTCCCCTTGATGTATTTCATTTGTTTATAATAACCACTCATAAAATATTTTAAAATGTAAAATATTCAGATATTTATTATAACGGTATTTTTTGCATTAGCTAGTGTACCAAATCAACCTATAAATTATATAAACTATCAGGTGTATCTTTTTGTTTCAATATTACTTAACTGTACAATTTTATACATAAACACATTTTATTGATTATTACGACCAAAATCTAAATGACAAGATTGCATTTAACATTATTGGAGACTGGTAGGTGTATGTCTGAAATGTTTACATAATATTTGATCTTTTCATAATAAATTTAGATACTAAGAATGTTTCAAATTAAAATTATTCAGAAGCAGAATTATTAGTATGATTGATTTTCAATACAATTAACCTGTATTCAAATCCTGTCTCAATTGATTTAATTTGCTTATTACATTAACATATTTCATTTATCTTAGTTAAAAATATTAAGTTTTAGGTATACTTGTTTTATCCAGTTAATATATAAAACTATTGGGAAATAGATATCTTTCATAAATCCAAGATTTCCTATGAAACATTAACAAATTAAAATTTTGGTCACTATATTTCCAAATCAAGTATGTATATGCATTTATGACAAAAATATATTTATATATATAATCTGGTTGGTTGGAAGAAATTGCCTAATGGCAATAAGCCCGCCAGTGTACAATTATATTTGTTTATATTATGTACAAGAAGATGTATAAATATATAAAAAAAGTTGTAATAAATATCCTGCAGTATTTAAAGGTCTTGTAATTAAAAAAAAGACGATCACATTTTGTAAACAATTTAAATACTCTGCAAAATGATCAATAAAATAGATTATTATAGTGTTTGTAGTATTTTCACCAGATTTCGGTAGTTTTTTTTTTTGTTTCAATTCAACTCATCATTTATTTTATTAATATCTATTGATGTACCATTTCATGTAATTTATTTACATCATCATCATCATCACTGGCTCTACAGCCCGTTGTGGACCTTGGCCTCCTCCAGCATTCGTCGCCATCTTCCTCTATCCTGACAAGCACTCCTCCAATCCCTTATTCCAACTGCTTATTATTTACATCAGTTGTACATAAATAATATTTGATATCATCAATGTATAATTACATATCAACTTTGTAAGTTTAATATTCAGTAGTCAAAATATTAATATGAATTGAATATGATGACATAATTATATTCTTGTCATGTTCATTTAGTATTCAATAACACTTTTGCATTACAAATAAGTGAGTATATCTTATCCATTACTATTTGTATTTGGTAAAAGGAATACACCTCGTAACCATTTCAATGACATTAACAAATGAAAGAACAGTGAATATTTCTTTCTATATATGCAAGAACAAAAACCATCTCTATAAAGTAATGTAATTAATTTTGTAGATATATAAATTATTGTATAAAATAAACTATGTATTTTTCTTAAGAAAATATTTTTATGAAAAGTATCAAATAAATTCATACTAATGTCCTAGTCCCTTATTTGCAATGATTGGTGTTTTTCTGTTTTAATACAATTACCAAAAAATACAATCGTAGTATATTAATTTAAATTAGTAAATATGTGTAATGTCTTCATTATTATATTTGTGAAGCAAAATATTTATAAATAATAAATATTCATTTTACTCTTGAATGTATAATATTAATTTTACTTGTACCTACTTTATTTATTAATCTTTAATCCTGACCATAGAAAAGAGATTTTATTATCCTGACTACATTTTCCCTTGAATTTATTTTATGTTATTTATTTACTTGATTAATGAAAAAAATATTATAGCACGATATAAATGAAAGAGTTGTATCAAAATCATGCGCACATAGATGAATTAGAGGAAAATTTCCATTTTTTGTGTTTTATGTAAAAGATCTTTGAATCCTGTAGCAAATATGTATGTTAAATATCTGTGTGAGGGGTTTGATTGAAACCAAACTTATTGAAAAGTTTTGCTTCCCTAAACTTGAAACTAATAGCCCATTCTCAATTTTTGGATGTTGTGACTACATTTTTAATTGGATATCCATACCTCTGTTCACACTAGTGAGTTGTCGGATCTGATTGAAGATGGAATAATTTTCAGTATCGGACAACCACTCCACTCTGTGATTTACCAACTGGCTCTCGACAACCATTCAAAGTTATACTGTGGTAAATCTTGTATTCTCAAAGAATTCAAACCAGTCAGCTGCGCTGTTATATTGTATTCCTTCTTGGGCAAATAACAGGTACAAATATTAATTTAATACACATCCAGTTGAGTAAAAGGGGTTCGATTCCCAGTGGAGACAGTTTTTAATTTTGTTTTCAGTCTGGATTCCTGCGATAATAAATATCTCTAGAATTCACCAACTCGTTTTTGGGTGGATATTAATTTAATATAGAACAATGGTAAGTACCTTTTAGTTACCCAAGAAGAAATGCAAAATATAATAAACATTTATTGTCTGTTTTCTTTCAGACAACCCTAATATATTAAGTATAAAACGAGATTGTGTAATATCAAAATTAACAAAACAGTTATAACATGGATTGATTGATAAAAATGTCTGCATAGTATAAATAATCAATTGATAAAGAAAATGTGCATATGAAGATAATTAAAATAGAATTACTTGAAAAGTCAGAGAATAGAGCGGGTGAAGTGTGTATGTTAATATCAAAATTAACAAAACAGTTATAACATGGATTGATTGATAATAATGTCTGCATAGTATAAATAATCAATTGATAAAGAAAATGTGCATATGAAGATGATTAAAATAGAATTATTTGAAAAGTCAGAGAATAGAGCGGGTGAAGTGTGTATGTTAATATGTTATAATGAGATGACTTTGACAAGCAGTCTTCTTCTTTGGCTGGTCCTCTTCCCAGTTCATCTGGGGTCGGCCCTCCTGGTACGCAGTCTCCACGTCTTTCTGTCATGTGTCATCTCACTGGTCAGCTGGTCTTTCCTCAGATCTCTCTCAATACTCGTCCACCAGGTGGCCTGTGGACGGCCTCTAGCTCTGGGTGGTGTGGGAATATTTAGGGCCACCCTGACCACGTGATCGTCTCCCCTTCTATTCACATGACCATACCACCGGAGTCTGGTTTCTTTTATTTTATTTTCTTTTTCCTTTGGTCTTTATCGGCATTTTTGGGTCGCACAATACTCCTGTCAAGGCTCTCCACTTCATCCAACCTGTACTTACGCGGTGCGTCACATCTACTTCCACACCACCATCTGGTGTTATAACGGACCCTAGATATTTTAACTTTTTTACTTTTGGAAGAGGTGTACTATATATATATATATATATATATATATATATATATATATATATATATATATATATATATATATATATATATATATATATATATATATATATATATATATATATATATATATATATATATATATATATATATATATATATATATATATATATATATATATATATATATATATATATATATATATATATATATATATATATATATATATATATATATATATATATATATATATATATATATATATATATATATATATATATATATATATATATATATATATATATATATATATATATATATATATATATATATATATATATTGTGACGTTATTTTGTATTTACACGTCACTACTTAATTAATTTAATTTAATGTTTATAAAAATGTCTTAAACGAACGCACTTCGCAATATTGGCAATATTTCTAAAAAAGTTGTAAGGCGAACACAGCCGTGAACGGATTAGCTAGGCGGGTCGAAATATCTATGCCTTTCTTTTCAACGCTGACAGCCGACACGAGGTGTCATCGTTCAACTATGGCCTACGCAAAATTACCCGACAAAGACTCGAAATTTAAATTTAAAGGAGGCTGGGTAAGTTCTCTATCTAATTTCATCGATCCTCGTCTATATAAAATATCTGGCATGGGTCACGTTCGCTAATTTAACTGAATTCTTGCAGGAAATATAACCGCCTCCTTTGTCCTTTGTCTTTTGTTCCTTGCTTCTTTGCTTTCTTCTTTACTTTATCTTGTTTGTTCATGCTGTCTTTTCATCATTCTTCAACATTGGTGTACTTTACCATGTACACCATGGATGACTGAAAATGAATAATTTTAAATATCATGGTTGGGGCATGCTCATATTTGCACATCATGACTTGATAATGACTAAAACACCTGTAAATTGCACTTCAAATCGACGTAAATACTACGATGGTAGTTCTCATCACAAAAACTGTACCTGCTGATCATCTTCAAGAAGATGGAAATTCATAAAACTGTTTCATTGCTTGGTTATTAGAAAAAAAAAACATATGAAATACTGATATCATTTGAAAATTTAGTTGAATCTGTTTAATTATGTCATGTCTGATATTTCTTTTTATAATACACCACATGGTCTAGAAAAACATTTAAAAACTTGTAAATTGTAATTTAAGAATTAAATTATTTTATTAAAATGTCAAATATTTAGCTTAGTTCAGGTAACGTAGATAACGGTATCATATTTAACACTCCTTGCCAACCATGATAACAATAAATTGTAATTTCTTTTGTACTTATGCGTTTCTTTCATCGCTCAATCTTACCCACATCATATCTGACTCAGCTTTCATGTTTTCCTTGCTGTTGTATTGAACAGAAAATTCTTATTTGATACTTAAATATATTCTTTTTTTTTGTCTTAATCAATAAACAACACGCTCTGAGATACTGAGATATTTGCATTATTTTATACGAGTCTCATTGCAATATCGCTGACTGCTGGTGGTAAGGTTTTATGGTGAGTATACTTTTAGCTTCTCTTTTTTCTTTTCTCATACACCACCATACCTTTGCAATTGTCGGCCCAAAGTGGGGCAGGATTTTTTAAAAAATTGAAGAGCGCGGACTATTAGGATTTAAATTCCATTTGTATTTTTTATTTTTATTGATTGTAAGACTGGCGCCCATTCTATAACTCTTTTTTAAGTCAGATGTTTGTGTGGGACAGATTAGTGTTTGTAGAGAACGTAAAATTGATAATTAGTTCGTATACTTTGTGGTAGCGATTCCTTTCCTTCCTTAAACCCATCCTTAATCTGAGGACTGCGCAGAATCCATCGTCATGAAAGCCGAGCGGTGAGATTATATTCAGGAGATGACCAGAAGTCAACCAAACTATTCTAAAAAGTATGGAAGAGCCCATTATGACCAGTCTTATTCGAGAAATACCATTCAAGAAATCTACTCAATCAGGTTGTATTGTAAACTAATAAATAATTAAATGTCGTGAGGACTATAACATAAAAATTCACTTTCTTTTCAGTACAAAACTTGAGTTGTCATCAATTATTATTAATGTCTATTTTTTTTGGAAATCTATAAATTGATTAGAATTATTTTTCTGATTTCATAATTAAAATGTCACATTTTAACTGAACATACATAATGAGGGTATCAAATTTTTATAATTGATCCTGACTTCAAAAACATGAGGTTGTATAATTTTAATTTGTCGTTGGACTGTGCTAAATGTTATTTCATGTTTGGTTTGCATTTTTAATGTTGAATACCTATGTTATAGATAAAACAATATGAATCTCTATAAGCGTTGTAATTTCCTTTTTGCTAATATACAACATGGTATACATTTTTCTTGGGTCGGTCATAAAATTTGAACTTGTAAAAAATAATTATAAAAATCATATGTGGGGTAGAAATTAATTAGAAGATTGTTGTGGTAATTACCAAAGGAAGTCTGTCTGATACCTGCATAGAATCAACATTGTTGCATGGCAGTTAATATTTTTTCTTGTAACAAGTGAAAATAATCAATGTCTTTTAAAATAATGAGATTATTGTTATAATACTCTTGGTTAATAATAAAAAGTTTTCTCAATTCATGTTGAATGAATATAATGAAAAGGAAATGGTGTTTTAAAACAATTTGAGTTTTTATTCTCTGTTGGGGACATGTGTTTTTTTTTCTCAATTTTTGATGTTAAAAGTTCAGCTATGTTGTATAAAATAATAACTGGAAATGTTCTTTTAAATTGAATCTCAAATCAATGTGTGCTATAGGGAGTTTTGTTTATGATTGTAATGAATATGCAATTAAATATTTTCACTTTTACAGATGGAAAGTGTTGGTGAATTCTATGAAATATTTTTTGGAAATGCTGAATTTGAATCTGCTGTATAATCACAAAAAATCAAGGCTCGGAGAGATGATATTTCTATATGGATTTTGGTCTATTTCTTATTTAAGGTATTCCATGTTTATTAATTTGGTCTGACATAAACTTATGATGTAATATTGTCATCTCTGAGAATGATTTAGTTTGAATTTACCAAATGTAATGTTGCTTCTTGATGATAATAACTTCATTTTTATATGGAAATGAGTCTTGTTTCTATTATGAATAAATTGTTTAATGTTTCATATTATATTTATGTTGTCTAAGGTGTGGTACACAGTATCGACCTACAACAACATGTTACGCTGGTTATTCAATAGAAAGTAATGTCAATAATTCTGAAATGTTATGGAACTCATCGTTCAAATGATAGAATCTTTTATGTATAACAATACACTTTTTGTATAATCTATTTGACATTTTACTGACTATAATCATTGGAGTTTATTTTAGAAATGATTAACAATCATTAAAATTAATGTCGGGGATATAATACTGTTTTAAAGTTAAAATAAATGAAAATTAATTATATTCTTTTGTCAAAAGTGTAATTAACGCCATCTATACGGCGGGAGGAAAACTTATGTGGTTGCATGACTACTCGTGCTGCAACTAAATAGTTGGTTCTGAGTTATGAAATAATTGTAATTGTTAGATATGATTGTATATGATTGGAAATAATGTAGCGTGTACTAATATGTTAATTTTATAAAGAAACTCTTCTTTTTTTTGTAATTGTCATACATATTACAAAGATTATTGTTTTCGGTACGAATAATTAATCATGTTGTATCAAATCATCCTATATTGTGAGTAATAAGCTGATGTTATAAAATCATTCGTACGTTTCTGTACTTTCTTTTGACATTTCCACAATATAAAATTTCTTTAAAAATGGAACGTATAGATGACGAATCAATTACAAGGATGAAATGTGCGGTGTCGGATTTTTGGATAGGCTTTGGATGGACAGATTTCTGTTTAATAATCTTGTTCAGCCTTGGGTGTTCAACTGTTTGGCATTGGGCGCACTGTGATGATTTCTATTTTTTTTGTATTTGAACAAATGGCGAACGAATCCAACATTATGCTTTTAAATTTGATTAATTTGATTTTGACATCAACTTTCTTAGGAATGTAATTTTTAATTGATTAATACTTTGCTTAAAGTTTTGAAGTAGTTACTTAGTTTTGAATTTATAGCTTTATGAAAATTATAAATTGATGATTTCATCAAAGTATGCTGTTGCGTTATATGAATGGTACTGTAAATATCTCAATGGGATATACACCTTATTTTCTTTTTCACGGTCGTGAACAAATTCTGTCAGGTGAGATGCATCAAAGGTATCAACCTGGACCCATCTCAGTAGATGACATGCAAATAGAAAAGCCCCATGATTATGCTGAAATGCTAGATGAATTAAGAATTTTTTTTTTGAAGTTCAGAAGAATCTTATGTCAGCTTTTAAACGCAATGCCACTTTGTATAACAAAAATAGGGTCGAACGCTCTTATAATGTAGGTGACTTTGTCTACCGGAGAAATTTTATAAACTCCAAAGGTGCTGAATTCTTTTCATCAAAATTAGCTCCACGCTTTGTTAGAAACAAAATTATAGCAAAAATATCACCTGTAGTTTATACATTAGCGAATGAACAAAATAAGTCTGTAGGGAACTTTCACATTAAGGATCTCTTAAAACCAGATTAATATTAAATTTTTTTTGATGTCTGTATCATCAGTATGATACAACTGTATCATATAATTTGTATGTTTTCACTGCCAATACATGACATCCATATCTGCTTAATGCTATTATCATTCTCAGGATTATAATATGTCAGATGACCAAATTAATCAAACATTGATAAATGTTTACACTGTAAATATACTGTTTTTTTTTATAATGAGAAATTTCTCGAGGAACATATTGGTACTCTGATGGCATATGTTTAATATGATGGGTTCCTCGACAAATTTAAATTTAATTATATTGTGGGGAATGCTGTGATGGAGTATTTCTTCACAATATTGAGATGTCATATACTTTTGTTTTCATTCAGATGAGTTAGTTCTATTTTTATGTCAAAATTTGTAGAGCTACATTGTACTTGCTTTTTTATATTAAAATGTTATCCTATATTGTTTAGATGTTGGACTATAAAACTGATATTTTCCAAGGAAAATTGTCTAGTATATGTCATACAGATTGTGTTGATGGTAAATATGATCCTGAATGAAAACCTAAGTATATCAATTTGATAAAAGTTTATATCTAGAGCTCCTTTTTGTTTCATGTAGGTTACTGTATAATATGTAATGTTCTTGTTTATGAATACCAATTTCATATTGTAATATGAAATTGATTGTTATATGTCATGGTATAACTTAAAATACTGAAATGCCACTATATTCTGTTTTTTTTATTACAATAATAGGAAATTTATTTGATAATTCACTCATTTTTCTACCATATAAGAGCTATATCTATGGTATCACGTGCATGGAATGCCATGGTCTTCTTCCAGATAACTGTGCCGACCAACTCAGTTATCGTAGACTGCATCTGGAGATTTAGTTTGGTCAACTAGATGTCTGATGTAATCAAAACGAAGAGACACTGATCATTGTCTGTCACATGAGATACATGAGGTGACACACTTGGTGTGCGATAGAAGAAATTACAAATTGTTGAACGTTATAAATTTTCTCAAATCTTATCATTCTGTAGTCTATTTTTATATAACCTTGCATGGACTAGTGTCCTTAATCATAACAAAGAGACACTGTCACATGAGATACATGAGGTGACACACTTGGTGTGCGATAGAAGATATTACAAATTATTGAATGTGACAAATTTTCTCAATTCTTGTCATTTTGTAGATTATTTTTTATATAATTTTGTATGTACTAGTGTCCTTAATCATGACCAAGAGACACTGTTACATGACACACATGAGGAGACACACTTGCTGTGCAATAGAAAGAGTTACAATTTATTAGACGTTATAAATTTTTATTAAATTTAGTCATTAGATATTACATTTCTGATGTTCTGTCTAGCTGATGCTTTTATGTATGACAAATTGGGTAATATATTACCAAACCTGATCTCTAATACCATGATATATAACAACATTTTAGTTAAGATTGAATTCTGTTATGATCAAAATAGTATAATGCAAATTCAATATTGGACTTATCACATTCTTGAAATATTAATTTTAAAATTGCATTATATTATTATTTGTTATGGAGAAATAAGATGCTGGTATAAAATTTCTTTTGTTTAATATAAAAATGTTTTTCATCTGGGATCAAAGTGGATAAATTTTATGCATTTATCTTCCCGATGAATTTTCTTATCATGGGTAAGGTGTTTATAGGAGGTACTCATGATAACTGATGTTTATAGTTATTGATAATGATTATTAAAATAATGATATTTTACATTTGCTATGTCTGACACATAAATCATTCATAGACAAATTTACATGTTAGCTTTCACATTTCTTGGCTTACAATTAAGACTTGCATGTATGATACTGAGCTAAGCTCACAATTTGATATGATGACTATGATGCTGTTTTAACTGGGAAAATATTCTGAACTTTAAATTTTCCCTATGATGAAATTTTTTTATCGTGAGTTAAGGTGTTTATAGGATGGACTCACGATAACTGTATCATGCTTGAAGATACATGGTATCTGAGTGATGCTGTTTCAACATGAGAGCCTCTTCCGCAGATTCTAGCTCACAATGAGAATTAGCACAAATGAAAGCTAATCCAAGCTCACAATATGGAGACAAGATGAAAAGCTAAGATGGGGTTTCCTTAGTTTTCCATCGATAAAAAAAAAAATAATGAACGCTTCTCGGGAGTGTCATTGAAGGGGTTAAATAATCAAACGTGAGTGGACTGAAAACGTTCACCACCAGATCTGTAAATAC